>VYZW01031152.1:0-30231 GCA_013401315.1 Balaeniceps rex | reverse complement strand
AATTGTTTGGGCTGAAAATTTCCATGCCAGCTGTCTGCCTCAGGCTGAAGTTTTTTGGAAAATTTCAGTCAAAACAGTTCAGCAGATTCTGAGAACAAGGCTAGGGAAAAATATGTTGTTTTACCCATGTTAAAAAATGCCTTTAGCCTTCTCTCTAAAACCTCCTCTGGGATCTCTAGGACTTTAGAGGAAGGACTTGAAATTTGCCTGGGAGAGAACTGTTTTCCTTTTAATGGATTTTGTGTGAATCTGTGTGAATTTGGCCAAGTTTAGACATCTTTGATAGAAACACTGTTGCTACATGCTCCTGGGTGCGTTGGTACACATTTGCCAGCTTCCATCACTTAAATTTCTACCTGTGTGGGACTAAACAAGATGCTTTGAGCTGTGGGACATGCCAGGTCTGCATCCAAGTATCAGAACTGAAATCGGAGATGCTCTCTGGTGCTCGGGATGTTCCCCAGCCAGGAGGAGATGAATGAGGTTGGGGTGAGAGACTTGTAGAGCAAGGATCAGACGGATGAAAATGGGATTGCAGAATAGAGCTGGAAGAGGCAAGAGATGAGGAGAGGACCAGACTGAGCAGGACAGACCAGGAGGGGAGCAGAGTTTAGGGGAGCAGAGTACTCTGTTAAACCAAAAAATGATGATCCTTTAATTTAAGCCACTGACACATAAAAATACCAAAATGACGCAACGTGACAAAGCTACTAGCTTTTGCAAGACATAAAAAAAAAAAAAGTCCAACAAAGACTAGACTAACAGACCAATAGAAGATTTAAAAGTATATATTTGAGACCCAGAAATTAAGAAAAAACACAATGAAAGTTGCCTTAATCGAGTGCCCTGTCTGCCTTCATTACGATGCAGTCATTATTCACAAGACCATGTGTTATCCAAGCCAGCCTGGAGATGAAGTAGTGAGAATGAGGAGCAGAAGATGAGGTTTACAATCCCTGTCTCACCCGTTGCAGAACTGGAAGGTTTGTCGTGACTAATCAGAGGACAGAGGAATGAGGATGAATGTGTTTCAGATTAAGGCAGCTGAACGATGCCCCAAGACTGTGGGCAATGTTGGGCAAGTCACTTCAACCCAACATTTCATAACTGTGTCGAAGCTAAGTGTGTTGCAACCTCTGGATGTTCATCTTGATAGCTTGGAGCCTGATCTGCTTACGTGTCAAACGCCCACAACAGCAATTAAAGGCCGCGTGAACTTTGCTTTTCTTTGCTTTAGCACCGTAAGTAAACCCTGATCATGGCTCTGTCTGCAGGAACACATCGTGAGATCAGCTCTTGAGATTGTTCTCTGCTTTCTAGCACAAATATCTGTGCCAATGCCAAAAAGCTGATCACACCTTAAGCCCAGATGCACAAAGGGCAATTTTCTAGAAATAGCAGCATTTGCTCGTTCCTGGCTGACGGGATCTGAGTTGCACCAAACCCAAGCAACCAACACTGTGTACATCAACAAGCAGGAAGCAAATTCCAGTGTCTCTCACGCTCCATCATTTTTTCCAACCACTTCTGGCAGTTACTTCTGATGGCTTTTTGACTAACCAACCTCTCCCTTCCTATTCTTCATTATGTTACATAGGTGAGGACAAAATGATTTTCAGCATCCAAAGACACAGAGGCAGTTCGAAAGGAATTAACAGAATATTGAAAACTTTCCATTATAAAAATTTGGGAGTTCAGTTCATTTACAAGATTGGGCCATTTAAGGCCAGGGGACCCAGTGGAAGAGACGGTTTATGACTTGGTGGCCTCTGGGACTTTGCTTTCATGTAGACAGATAGTACTTGAAGACACTCCTGCTCAGGAATTGAATCCTGGCGTCTCTTCCCCTCCACACAGCATGACATAGAAGACCAAGACTGATTTTATGCAAGGACCCACTAAAAGGCACAGCCCTAGACTGAAAGTTTTAAGCAATCTTAAGATTTTCAGTGCACTTACTGGAGTTTGAGGGGTAGAAAACAAAGGCTGTGAGACCTTATTGCATATATAACATAGGCTTGAATTAAAATAGTAAAAATAAGATTTATTCCTTCTGTTTTCTAACTTTGGAATGTTTAACTGAGCAACCTCCAGAATACTTTGAAGACTCAGTGTGTGCAAACACATGAGCAGGCAAACGTTACAGCTTCTACTCAGTGTTTAAAGAAAAAACTGCACTGAATAATCACCTGAAACCTGAATCAATGGGCAGCGAGACGTCCCCTGCTTTCACGTTTGCTATTGCTGCCTGGGTAGCACATCTGCCACCAGTGTCTTAGCGGTAGTTACGGTGGCGGAGCAGGATTCTGGACTGCAGTGGTTTTCCTAGACTGTAGCAAATACTACTTCTCTAAAGCCTGAGGAGATATCAGTGAAATCTAATTGAATCATTCCCATTCAAATGGACTGATAAATGTGATTCAGCAAGCTCGCCACCTAAATCGACCACCAGCAACTCCTCTTCTTCTTCCTTTCTCTCTTTTAAAAAACCAAGGATGTGTCACATCCTAGAAAGCACATCTTACTTGGAATAGGAAACTTAACTGCCAGCCCTATGCCGTTTCAGAGTGCATTTTCCTCCTTCTTGCTGCCAACACACTGGAAGAACACAGATCTCCGTGTCTGCTGCTTTCACGGACATCTTTACATTCAAAATAAAAAAGATCACCTCTGCTGATACCCAGCAGGACAATATGCAGTGAAGTTTGCATCCCCCTACAGCACAAACAGCTTCATTCACAGCAATTTCATACAAAGGCATAAAGGTTTTTGGTGAGTAAGGCTCAAACTTCCCAAGAAATTTGAACTTTCTGCAAGAAGTGTTTGTCACTCCACTTAGCCAAGCAAACGTGCCCTCTTACTCCGATTTAAAACTCTGTCTTTAAAGATGCTCCAGGAAGAATGATTCAGGACAGCTGGCAAAAAAATATATATTTCTAGGGAAATTATTTGACTATCAGCGCAGCGATGGTGAAATGACACAGAGGAATGCAAATCATACATTTATTCCTGAGTCAAAATATAAGTCCTATAGCCACACTACAGCACCACTCCTCAAGCTATGCTGATATAGTTAAGATATAAAATTTCTCCGTGATTCTTTTTCCTTTTAACCTACAGCAAAGAGGAAATACATATATTTATAATTTTTAAAATATTTCATTACAAGACTTTTCCTTGGTCTAAGGATCCACAAATACCTAATTCACTGGCAAGCGGTGCACGTTACGCTGTCAAAGTGCCCAGCAATGCCAATCTGTCAGTTCAAAGCAGAATATTTTAGCTTTTAGTTACAGTAAGCTGTGCTGATAGACCTTGTAACAGGGCAGGTAAAAGCCAGTCTTTAAATCTGAATTGACATTGATTTACAGAGTTTCATCTCCTTGAATCACACCTGAGAGAGAAAGAGTTTCAAGCCGCTTCACTTTTTGATATTACAATTACACGTTTCTTAAAACACAGAAGAGTTTGCTTTAAAAAGAAAAGAAATAGTCTCAAGTGCCTACGGAGGTAAGATAAAAAGAGAAAGTGATGTTAAAGAAGATATCAAATGAGCAAGTTTTTGTTTATTCACCTTTCTTAATTCTTCTTTTTTCCCCCATAAATTTTTAAAAAATGCCTTGATTTGAAATCCTACTAAGAATTCACATATGTCACGCAACATTCATCCTGCCAAACCTCTCTCATCATGCTATTACCGCAATATTTGTAACTTTTGATCTGGAAACATCAAGTTACGTAAGATCATAGTTCTGCTCCTTGCAAGGATGTGATTCTGTCAGAAAATGAACCAGTGAAGCGGGAACTCGAACAGAACTGGAAATGACTTTCCCAGGAAAAAGGTAGTTTTGCTTAAGCATCTCAGCTATTTTAAAGTGCAAGAACTCAATGTTTTATTCTCCTGAGCGGAGAAATGGTAAACTACCAGGTTAAAAATAATCAGAGTGGGCTCTTAATTGGAAGAGTGTACATGTTGTAGCGGGAATGAAATAACATTTTAGTTATTATGCACTCCAGGAAACCAATCAAATAAAATAAAAGCAAAAAAATTCCTCACTTTGTAAAACAAAAGAGAACATTTTTCCCTTGCCAGTGTACTGTCTGCTCACCAAAACAAAAGGAAAGTATCTAATTTCAATGAGTCAAGTAAAATAATTAAGCTACAAGGACTTCAAAAAACCACGTTCTCTGTGCAAATCTCACTTCTTCCCAGGACCCACCGAAACCTGCGTGATGAGTCTCTTTTTCCATCCATGTACTAAAATAAGCCATCGGGGGGGTATCTCCCCTCTCTCCCCAACCAAAACCAGATGAGCAGTTTTACTCTCTTCTCTCACTGTTTTTTCCTTATCTTTTAAAAGCAGAGAAGGCAAATTCCCCCCAGAAAAGCCTTTCTAAACCAGGACCCCTTGCTAATAAAAAAGGAAACTATGAAGTTAACTTGTGCACCCCTTTTGCCTTTCCCCCCTTCCCTTGCCGAAGGCCAGCCTGAGAACCTCTTTCCACACCAAAGACCCTCTTTCTCCACCAAAACATGATTTTTTTTTTGCTCCAGATCACACAAATAAATGACAGGTAAACTGAAAATCTCCCCTTGTAAAGATGTGCACACATGCATGCACGTACGTACGGGAAGGGATGGTGAGGCACAGAGGCAGGAGTCCCTGCAGAAATATAATACATCTTAGTGCAGTGGCACTAACTCCCAATTCTGGTGAGGTTTTTTTGGGAAGAAAGGGGGAAAAACTGAAACAGGTAGTCTGCAAAGGCACCTTCTTCTCCTTGCCCCAGCTGTGGGTGCAGACCCCCTTCCCAGGGTGGTCCAGTGCAGAGCAGTGGTCCCGGGCTCTGGGGGAAGCACAACCCAGGTAACATTTTCACGTGCCTGGGAAACGCCTGGCCACACGCCGCGACCTCGCGCTCCCCTCCCCGTCCCCAAAGCTGCTGGAAACCAGCTCAGACCCTAATTTTCCTTGCCCATGTGCTAGCTTGGGAGTCACATTCTTAAGGGATCATGGCAGCGGGGGATCCTCATGGCCACGAAACAGCGAGCACCAGCAAGGACTGAGCCAGCAGCGTGGCATAGGCTGGGAGCTGGGAATTTAACCGGGAAGGGCAGCTCGCAACGGCCACAGAACAGCAAATTCCTACAGCCTTGGAACACAGGCAGAGCCAAGCGAGCTGCTTTGAAGGCTTGACTCACTGCAAAACAGTGCAACAGAGACGTCTCTTCCTACCTTTATGCCCCCCACCACACGCACACCATACTAAAAATATATATATATACACACACTCCTTTTTTTTTCCACCCAAGCCTATAAAAGTGCTACAGGCTGAGACACCAAGTGGGAGGTGCCTGGTTCGGAAAAGGCCAATGAAATAAATTAAATACAAATCACTGGCTCAGCCCCAGCCTTCCCCAGAGAACCGGGGAGATGTTGGGGTTTCCGACGGCCGATACCCTGCCCTTGCCGGACCCAGCGTGCGGCTGGCACATGTGGGCTGCTGGCATAGTATAAGCGTAAATGGTAAACCTTGGGTATTGCAGGCACATATGGCACACACGTTGGGAGCAGAGCACTTTCCATAGGAGGGGAGGGGCCACCCTACTAGTGAGCAATTTTATTAGGGTCAACGAAGCAGAACGAATCGGGTTGGGATAGGCTGGGAGCTGCCAAATTCCCCTGCCCAACTCCTGCGCCCCAGAGCAGGGAGGCAGCACAGTAACAACTTGCCAGGCTACAGCAGAAGTTTACCTCTCAAAAGCGCACAGACAACTTCCAACTTCAAAGCTTTGCTCTCATTTTCTCTTTTTATGTCCCTCCCTTCACACGGGACTTTTTTCAGGGGGAAAACAAACAAAAAAAATGCAGCTATAAATTCAAGATGAGACTTCACTGCAAAAAGTTAAGAAGGAAGATAAGGTGGAGGTGGAGAGATTATTTTATAGTTTGATTCAGGGTTTTGGTGTTTGGGGTTTTTTTTTAATCATAAAGAACTGAACTTTCCTGGAAGAGCCATGAGCAAATGCATTTGAGACGCAGAAAAATCTTGTCTATCTAGTCAATAAGTATTTAGCTAGCTCTGTTTTGGCTGTGTGAAAAACGTATTTTAGACTGTGTATCCCATAAGACAAGGAAGACTGTGGCATAAATATGTTTTCTTTTTTTTTTTCAAATCATGTGCTTAGATGGTTGTAACCACTGCGAATTTCTGAGCATGGTCATGGCAAGAAAGAGTAAATACATATTGCCTCATGAATACTTTAAATTCTTTTTTTAAATTATTTTTTAAAGATTTGGCGTGCCTTAACTACTACTTATTTCAAAGTAAAATAGCCCAGATATTTTAGCTCAAGAATATATATATATTTATTTAATCAAAACAACTACCAAGAAATAAATGCCCTTTGGTAGCAGCCTGTTTTTATGTTCAACAGCCAAAATTTGTATTTCAAAATGCAAATTGCTGAGAACGTGAGCACGAGTCTGAACCACTGCATTTCTCCCAGGCACTCTAGCATCTTTTCTCAAACGCCACACTGTTTGAGGGGGGCTTTTAATACTGGCAGGGCATGGCTGGAAGCAGGGCTTTAACATTTAATGCCTAAGAAACAGAATTGTCACTCAAGTTGCAGTCAAGCGTATTTTTTCTTATTTTTGTGGGAGGCAAACCCACCCTCCCGTGGAAAATGGGAGACCCCCCTTCCCCATCCCCATCCCTGACTCTATCGCAGATCCAAATGTAAACATACACACACACACACACTCCCACCACGCACCACCCTGCAGCAGGACATGGGGACGGGGCGGAGGGTTCAGGCAGAGCAAAAGGAGCTTTGTGCAGCTGAGAAATACCGAGGCACTTCTTTTTTTTTTTTCTTCTTTCTTCCCCCCCCCCCCCCCCCCGCTTTTTACTATTACATAAATAACACCGATTGATCTTAAAGCTGCATCCTTGCTCCGGTGCCTCCAAATCTGCACTGCTGCCTCCCCCCAGGCACNGTGGTTGGATGGGAGAAGCCACCCCAAAACAACCCTGGAGCAAGGTCTTGCCAGGCTGAGGGTGGCTGGTCCCCACCACCCCAGCCAGGAGCCTCCAGCAGCATCTTTGCCTCCTGCTGAATTGCTGCAAACTGTGTGCGGGGGGAGCAGCAGGGCTGGGATGCGAGGGGAGAAAAGCAAGCTGGGCAGAGGGAGGGATGGTGGGGAGGGAAAAACCGGGATTCGGGGAGCTTCTCCCCAACCCCAACCCGGGTGCCTGTCTGCTTGGTGGGAAGAGGAAAGGGGGAAGGGAAAACCGGAGGGAGGCGATGGCACAAATGCACTTTTCAGAGCAAAACGCAAAGCTTACCATGTCTGCAGGCTTCCCCCCAGCGAAATGCCACTTATGTGTCCAGCGATCCCAAAGTGGGCAACTACAGCCAGGCACCGGAGCTCATCTCAGCAGGCAGCTCGGCAATACACCACCGCCACCCCCAAAAATCAAAATCAAAATAAATAATAATAAAAAAAAAACAAAACCAAAAGGAACCGGTCCAGCTTCTTTCCTGGCAGGAATCGTCCCTGGTAGGACTGCCCAAAATAAGCAGCTGCAATCCAAAGGCTTTATTTAAAGCTTCCCCCCCTCCTCCTCCTCCTCTCCTTGCCTCGCTCTCTCTCTCCCTCTCGCTGTTACACACAGAGAGAAAGAGAGACACACACAGGTTACATGAATGGGAGGCAGGAGCCGGCGCTCCCGGGCTGGGAATGACAGGCACACATGGGCCGGCTGCTGCGCACCGCCGGGCGGCTCGCCACGCCACGCCACGCCACGGCACGGCACGGCACGGCACGGCGTGGGCACGGGGGTGGCACGGGAATGGCTCGGGTACGGGCATGGGGAAGGCGTGGGTATGGGCTTTGGGTGGGAATGGGTATGGGGTGGAATGGCTGTGGGGAGCAGATGGGTGCGGACATGGGCATGGCACAGTCATGGCATAGGCATGGGGCGGAGGGGACATAGGTGTGAGCATGGTCGTGACATTGGGATAGCATAGGCATGGGGCAGGGGGGGGACGTAGGCATGGGCACCTCATGGACATGGGGTGGAGCTGAACATGGGCATGGGCATGGGCATGGGCATGGCATAGGCATGGAGCAGGGGGAAGGGACATAAGCATGGGCATGGCATGGACATGGGGTGGACCTGAGCATGGGCATGGACATGGGCATGGCACGTGCATGGCATGGCATAGGCATGGAGCAGGGTTGGATGTAGGCATGGGCATGGCGTGGACATGGGGTGGAGCTGAGCATGGGCATGGCATGGACATAGGAAGGAGGTTAGCATGGGCATGGCATGGGTATGGCATAGGCATGGGGCAGGGGAGGATGCAAACATGGGCGTGACATGGACATAGGGAGGAGGTTAGCATGGGCATGGGCATGGCATGGGCATGGCGTGGGCATGGCATAGGTATGGGATGGGAGGAAATAGGCATGAGCATGGCATGGCATGGGCATGGGCATGGGCATGGGCATGGGCATGGGCATGGGGAGAGGATGGGCATAGGGAAGGCATAGGTATGACATGGGCATAGGGAAGGGAGGGTCATAAGGAAGGCATGGATATAACGTGGGCATGGGGAAGGGATGGGCATGGCCTAGGCATGGGGAAGGGATGGACATAGGCATGGACAGAGGCATGGCATGGAGACGAGGTGGACGTGGGCTTGACATGGGCATGGACATAAGTATGGGCATGGTGATGAGATGGGCAGGGTGTGGACATAAGCATTAGAAGGTAATAGGGAGCGGAGAGGGTGAGCTTGGACATGCGATAGGCATGGGTTGGGCTTGGGCATGGAATAGGCAGGGGGATGAGATGGGATGGGCATTGACTTCAACATGTGAATGAGATGGGGATTGGGATGGGGACAAGGATGGGATGGAGAGATGCCTTGGGTGGTGCCTTCATGTCCTGGCCCTGGTGAGCCTCTCTCTCTCTCTTCCTGGGGTCAGGTGGGCTCCAGCTTCAGCACATGTGATGTGAAGAGGGAAACCCCTGTCCCTCCCCTGCCCCAGTCAGGCATCTTGCATAATATCTTGCTTTGGGGTCAGGAAACATCATCCACAGTGGTGTCAGGAGATTTCATTATTATTATTATTATTATTATTACATAATTGTGTTGTTTAATAATTAAAATAAAATTCTCAGGAAGAAGGCCTGCAAGATTTCAGTTGCATAATTTAAGCTTACTTCTTCTTTGGGAGGAAGATCAATGCTACCAGTTTCTGCCTTTTAAATATTCGTGGGGTTTTTGTTTTGTTTTGTTTTGTTTTGTTTTGTTTTGTTTTGTTTTGTTTTGTTTTTAAACTGTAGTGACAGGAAATTAGGGCTATTTACTGCTGCTATTCAACATGGTCTGAAGGGAGAAAGGGTTGTGGTGTTGCTAGGTGTCAGGCCCCGCTACTGCTTCGCTGCCTGACCTTGGGCAAGTCCCTGCTAACTTATCCCTGCCAGGATTCATCACTGTTGCCATTTACACTCAGCCTAGCGTTTTCTCATTCACCAAAATGATCACACTTCTCTGTTTCGAGTCCCTCCTCAAAATTTACTCTAACAAAACTTTTCAGCAATGGTCTCTACGTGGCTTATGTTGGCATCACAAATCTCGGAGCGATACTGGATTAGGCCCTGAAACTGCATTGTAAGAAGAGTGCTGAACATAATGTACTGCAGTACTTCATGCAGCGCTTTGAGCTACGTGGGGATTGTCCTCTTCATGGCATACCTTTAAATCAGCCAGGTGCAAGCCTGCTATGTTCTGCCTTTTTATTTTTTTTTTCCCTTGTCCTAAAATTTCCAGCCTTTGTGGAAAGCAAGAGGTAAGATTGTGTTTTATTCCAAACCCAGAAATCAGGGTAAAAAGGCACACGGCAAATCAGAACATAATCTTAAACATCAGAGTTCTCAACATAAAGGTCTGCTTTGCAAAATAGCTGCTGCTGTTCACAGTTTTTTCAGTCATACATATTAAAAATGAAATACATTTACATTGGCCTTATTGCCTCTGGAATATATTCCACATCAGGAATCTAGACTCTAGACAAAGGTAATTTAGGTCTCTGGAAGGGCAAAGTTTAATTCAGAAATATGTATATTGTTAGGAATAGACCTCATCCAAATTCAATGGTAATTGTATAAGCCTTTCAAAAATCATACAGTATGCAAGCTTCCAAAATTTCTGAACAAGAAACATTTCCATTTAAATGCCAAGAGGCAATTTTCCCTCTCTTGTTCAATACTAAATCAGTCACATGAACAGTTTGCATTTGATTTTAGAAAGGAAATGGAACATCTTCACTTCCAATTGCATATAACTTTTGCTTTTTCTTGTTCTTAGTGCTCTTACTTGTTTGCGGTACTTTCCTGCAGTTTTGAAATTCTTCCATTTGATCCACCTGCTCACTCCAGCCATTTATTTCTTTCTTTTAAAAACTCCAGCAACATTGTTAAAAGAAAACTAGTAAACCCAAGGGCAGAGTAGAATACTGTTTGTTTGAATTCTGCTTGGTAAAGCCAAGTTTAACAGATCAGCACTGGTTGTGTAGTTGGTCTTTCTCTGTTAACTGAACTAGACACTGATGCTCTTGGAATAAGAAAAAAAAAAAGTAATTTAATGGGAAAAAATGACTTTGCTTAGGAAAATCCCCCTGTTTCAATTCACGGTGAATTACTGTGGTTGCAAAAGTGTGCCGCATGCCAATTTGGAGCATATTTTATGAAGATGCACATTTCAAAATGTCAGTGTTCACCAGCCTGCCATGTTGTGCCTGTGTCCTGCACCACGGTAGCTTTGCACAGATGAAATGCTCCTTTCGAACAGAGACTATTAAGTCAAACTGCCTTCCAAACAGTGTTTTTGCAGAACTTGTAAAGAAGCTACATTTGTGGAACAAGAAGGTGATTGAAAAGACTAATGCATGAGCCTATTAGACCTTGTGTGCTAGGAGACAAGGAGAGCAAGTCTTGGGGCTGCCGCTCAGATTAGCACTTAATAGTCCTGATGTCGGGTTGTGTTTCCATGTTGACATTTGCTCCAACAAGACAACGAAAACACCTATCGTAAAGTCCCCATTCATCAAGCAAAAAAAGTAGCAACAGCTGCTGTGGTCAAAGGTTTCTTGCTGAAGAAGTTCAGCAGCAGAAGTGTCTTTGGTTGGTTAGGTAAGCCCTTTGCCAAGAGGTGCTGCACAAGTTGACAGCCATCGCTAAAGATTTTTTTTTTTCTACTTCCAGGAGAGTAATCCAGAGGGAAAAACTCATATATTTTAATCAATGGAAGTGAAACCATTTGCCTTTCAGAGACTATAAAATAATACACACCCCAGGGTTCAATGCTCTTTTCTACTCCTCCAGAACATTCTTAAGGGGAAATCACTCTTTTCTTGATGAATGTGCAATTCAAATGTGGAAATATGCCATTCTTCATGCTTTCTCCATAGGGAGCAAAATGATTTCTGTAATTAAACCTTTTTTGCCAACATTTCCTGATGAGAATAGCTTTTTTGTTTTTTTTAGTCAAGGGGAAAAGCCATGTACAAAACGGTTTGCAAAACCAGGTCTGGAGGGTTTGACCTTTAAGCCTCTATTTAAATTAGTCATTTTGCTTTAAAGGTGCACGAGGATGAGGAAGAGGCATGCGAGTAAGGGCTGCAGCTTAAATTTCCAATCAGGCACTGCTGAAAGGATATGGCTGCGGGACAAAGGAAGATATGGGTACCAACGCTAATGTTAGTCGAGCTATTAGGGATGATATTAGCCCTGAAAACACACAGCCCAGTCTTCAGCGCACTTTAGCAGCCCCAAGTGTGTAGCCAGGGTCCCTGTTGGGCTCGTGCTGAAGTCTGTACTACGGCATCATTGCTGCACTGGTTCCCATGGTAGCTAGATTGAAGAAATCGAGCTTCTCCAATATAGATCAGGCTGTCATGGGCAGTGTAGACAAAACTGGAGTTTAATAGGAAGTTAAGCATATGTGTGAGCATTTGTAGGACTCGGATGTGAAGTCCACATGTTCCTTGTCAGAGCAGAATGGACCATGTAATACACAGAGATCAGGATATGGGACAGAGCTTTTAGCCACCTGCACAGTTGAGGGTTGAAACCTCATTCCGGTATGATGGATGGCAGGGTTGAACCAGAGCTAGATGCAGAGCTGAATCCTGAAGTTCCCACTCTGAGTTACGTTATGTCTCTCTGCCAAAGCTCTTGAGCAGGGTGGTGGAGCAGAAATCAGAGGGGCTCTTTATAAAGAGAAGGATTTTCCTCCTCTTCCTCTTCACTCCAATGATGTCTGCAGCTTAACTCAGTCTGCATTGACTCAGAGAGATGTCTCCACTGCTGGTACCATCAGGTGGACTCCAGAGTGGGGATGGAGAAGTGTTATCACTTATAAAGGTCTTTCCTTTTAGTAGCTGATTTTTAGCAGGATGCTAAAGGCTGGAGGGGGTCATTCTATCTCGACTGTGCCTTTTGTAGCATCTCAGCTGATCTTAGGGCTTAAGGAGGACAGAACTGAGCATCTACCCACAGTACTGGGTCTTATACCCTTCCTTTCCTTGTTTGCGAAGTACCAGTGTCTGTTGTCATACCTGAGAAATCAGCGGAGGCATACGATGGAGTTGAGAGTCTGCTCCTACTGCTTACTCAGGAAAAGTTCCCATCAAGTGAATTGGACATTTGCCTGAGTGAGTGTTGCAGGATTCGGCCCATATGCTTCTCAGCTCTTATATTTGCATAGTGCAGAATATGCTTACAGTACAGTGCCAATAAAACAAAACTATATACAGTAAGCACAGAAAAATCAAGAGCACAGTTAAGACCATTTACAAACAGCAGCTGAGCTCTGCAGCTGACATCCAGGCTTATAACACTGTCAGAGACCGTGCTCTGTTGTGGATAATATGCACGAGACAATTATTTATAGGCAATTAGATGGAAGGTCCTGTAAGTGTATAGGTCTCTATTCTCCCTTCCATAAGCCTATAATTTTCTTTTTCCCTATGAATTATTTATATGTTAACTCCGTAAATGTGGCCTTTTATTTTTTTTTAGACTATGGAAAGCATTTCAGGAGGCCGCTTTCGTGGAAGACACTTGCTCTTCAAGTGCTCTGGTATTGTGTAAACATGCTGCATATACCATATGTGGCCAACTTCAAATGAGATACTAGTTCATTCATTCTGATGAAGTAGAACCAGGACTCTTTTGTCTCTGGAAATTCCACTGATGTCTTATGAAGGAGGAAGAAGATCTTCATCAACAAGGTGCGGGTCATATGAAGAAGAGTATAAATTGCCCAGAGGATGAAATTACGACTTTTCATAGACATATTTTCCTCTCTAAAAATTTAAAGCATGGGTTTTTTTAATCCGTGGGATAGGATAGAATATTTCTTAATCCACAGTACATGATAAGAGGGCCACGAGCAACTGTAATATAATACATCTTCAGTACAACTGGCCGTAAGTATATTAGAAGAACCTCCAAACAATAATTACCCTATTACTGCACTGTGACTTCACATCCAATTTTGGTCACCTCACCGTACAAAATGGATGGAATAGATGACTTTTATATTTTTAATAATAATGAAATGTTCAGGGTTTGATACAGAAACCTGGCTACCAAGGTAATAGGCACATATAAGAACCTATTTAGAATAGCTATGTGAATGGGAATTGCTGTTAAATTGCAATGAAATACCATAGCATATCAAACAATATTTGAAATCAAATAAAACTTGGGAGGCCAATCTGCACGCATATTCAAGCAATAATCTCATTGTGAAGGAGACTTTTTCTGATGAAATCTGCTGTTTTAGACAACTGTGCAATACCTCCTTATTCTCCAATAAGGCCACCTATGCCAACTAACTTTAAATTACTCACTCTAGATTTATGCTTGTGTAATAGCAAAATTCATATAAATAGTCCCATTCACATGCTAGATGCTCTTGGGAAATGAAAAGCCAGTTATTTCACTCATAGACAGCCCCGGTCTTACTAAAAGAACAGGTCTGAACTGGAAACACCTCCTTTCCCCTTTAATGAACGAGCTCTGAGACAGCAGAATAGAGCCCCCACTTCCCCAACACCTCCACATCAAGCATCTCCTTTCCATGCATTGAACCAATCGTTGACCTTTTTAATGGCAAAGTAAGCACGTTATTATATGATTACAGGGAAAAGGTGAGCTTGTGGTAACGGCACAGCAGCTCTGAGTATGATTACTGGCTCTGATACACATTTTCATCACTTGTTAATCTCTTAGGGCTCAACCACGAGCCTGTCTCAATGAATCCTCACCAGACGACTGGACAGCATCAACATATCCTCTGTCCCCTGCCTGGACCACCTCCATCAGCAGATATGCCACCGCACACGAACAGGGAGCAATCGGGCTCTGCTCCCGCTTTCTGCTCTGTCCTCCAGATAAATTGTGTTAGTTTACTGGCAAAATCTAGTTTGTATTATTGTTTGCACTTCAGAGTCAATATGGATATGGAAGAATAAGCTGAAATATATGCCTTGTGCATCATTAATAATAGCGTGGCCTCTCTGTAGCTACGTGACAATTCCCAAACACTTTATTTAACAGTAAGCAATTTATCATGTCTACCGTATCATGACCAAGTAGTTCCGAAGCGCTATTCTCTGTGCCTATTTGTACTGCTTATATCAAGACAGACCAACAGTCTGAGTGCTAGCTTTCAACTCGGAAAATCCAGGTTCAGTTCCCTGGTGTAGCAAAAAATGATCTAGGCTTTAGTTTCCTGTATATAATATACAGATAAAAATACTTCCTCACTTTATCAGATGTTGTGAGGATAAATGCATTAAAGACTGTAAGTCCCGCCAGTACTACAATAGCTATAATTACCTCAAATAGATACATGTAGTGCAAGTACAGCGATATTTAATACATACCCTATGTGTATAAACCATGAGTCAGGGCTGATACAAACACAAACTATGCTAAGGAGTTAAAAATGGTGCTTACTTGCATGTTCTTCCCTGGCTTACGGTCCATTAAAATTTGTGTATCACAGACCAGCTTCGGCTCTCAGTCGCGATGGAGCACGGCTGCTAAAGTCAGTGGTTTTATCCCAGTCGCACACACATGTAGGCAGGAGCCCATTGTCTGGGCTGAGACACTCAATCTGGAAGAGAAAGAATATAAGGGCTCCAGTGTGTAAAGTTATTCATTACAATTTGGAATGAACAAGGAAATCAGTGGGGTTGCTGGAGGTTAAGCAAGGGCAGAAATTGGTCTTTTATCATTAAAATGCCATAGAAAAAAAAATATAAAAAGCAACGGATCTAATCCTGCACATCTCTACTTACACCCCTCACTTCTATTCATTGCAAGGGGTCACAAAGAAACAATCATGTACATTTGCAGGACCAGATGAAAAATTTATTTATAACGGAATCTCATAAGCAAGCAACTTCTTTTTCCTAGGATGGAGCTCCAATGAAATTTTGATATGACCTTTATATACTTTCAGATAAAATAAGATTATTTGGATTGCCATCCTACATAAGTAAATTTTCTACAGTAACTTCAAACTCAGAGACATGAGAACATCCCTCAGAAGTCAGTGAATATTTTTGAAGATTGGACATGAGGCTTTTTTAAGAGGAACTTTTGCAGCGGAAGAAGAGGGATGATTACAAAACTTCTGATACTGAAGGCACATTGGGTTACTGGTAAATGTGGAGTGAAAGTTGCTCTGAAATGCTCCAGCAGCATCTGTGCTTATTTGATTGTACTGGATACCCTTAGCTGTCATGACTTTATACATAGCATCAAGAGCAGGAGAAGTTTTCATAGCTATCCTACAAATTTAAATAAAATTGTAAGTAATGCCTTTTATTTCAAAAATGCAGTGAGTGACATTACTTTCTCTCTTTTTCAGGACTGCCCAACATTGCAGTCAGCATCTACAAACAAGCATCCAGACCTGATAAACACAGCAGTGAGGACAACTCAAAGCATCCTTGCTGATCAACAGTTCCTCAAGCAGGAAATTTGGCTCAACCAAGGGTTCCCCCCACTTTTCTGTCAGGAATTTGATAACCGCTGGAGCTAGATTTTGCCCTCATATCAACTCTGCACAGGATAATCCTCCCAGCTACGGCATTTCACCTTTTGCTTCCTTTACAATCCCCACCTCACATGCCAGCTCACTAGGGGTCAGAGGGTGCTACGAAGGAGGGATGGTACAAAAATTACCATCTGTGTCTAAGGCTAAATAAAATAAGTGATCAATCCTATACTCAGTCATCAGCCTAACAGGGACCAAACAGCCCAAAACCTGAACTTCTACTGTACACCACTACTACTAAACCCCAGAGGGGGGTGGCAGAGGTTGAATTTTTGCTGTAGCATTTTCACATTTAGTGACTAGAGCTTTAGAAAGTGATGTTTAAGTGGTGGATTTAGGATTCAGTAGACAGTAGATTTTAAAATGGTCTTTTTTTCTTGTTTGAAATCCCCAGATTTAGGCTATGTTGCCTGTTAGGCTTCATCCAGTCTGATCCAGCCATTTTCAGAGTGCAACTAGGTCAGAGGATGGTTTCAGTCATTTGCAGGATGAGAGACTACAGTCTTAATATGCTATTTAATTTATCCTATTGGGCTGGGTAAAGAAAACCGTCAGAAAAGGTTTCATGAGCCTATTGGGTCGGATTAAGAAAAGCCTTTAAATGACAATACACAAAGGAGTAATGGAGCTGGTGACAAATCTGCCTTCCTTTCCCTTTCCCTTTCGAAGGAGAAGCTACTCCAGGTTGCTGTGAATCTACCGAAGACAGAACAGGACTTAAACTCACACCTTCAAAACAAAATGAGGTCCTTCACTTACTTTTCTTCTACATCTCTCTGCAGAAGTGCCTGACACATGACATCTGTTAATGAGGGTCATAATCCCCCCATCCTGTAACTCCATACTAGTAGTGCTTAGACCTGACGATCTCTTTTCCTAAGGAAATAAGGCTTTTATAAGAGTGCTGTCTGTCCATCTGGCTCCCCATCTGTCAGTCCTGCACCCAGCAATATATTCTGAACCTGGTGGCTAATTTCACCCCGTTCTCTAGAGGGGCAAAAGCTTAAAAGATGTAAATATCCCAGATGTTTTATGAAAATCAGTGGTGCGGGAGAGAACGACAAAGCACAGCTCGTTTGAGTGAAAGGCGGCGGTATAAGCTCGTTAGCTAATTACTTGGCTCGGCCTGCCAGCTGGCCAGTCAGCACGTGCAAACTGGCCAGCTCATCTACCTGTTAGTGACTTCTTGGACCTTCGCACAATGCATCTGGCCAGCCAGCAAAGGAGGAGAGAAGACCTTTGTAGAGGGAATATGTGTGTACAAGGGTAGACAAAAAACGGAAATGAAGACATGCCGAGGGCTGAGGTCAAAGAGAAAATGGTGTTATTGAAGTGGAGAAACAAAGGAAGGAGGGAGGGTATGGTTTTGTGGCGGAGGGATCTGTGATTTAAATTGCTAATGGAGCGACGTCGTTGTTCCTCCTGTGCTGGAGGACAGGGTTGGACTTAGCTTCTCCAGTGAGGACTTTCTTTTTCTTTTATCTTTAGAACCAAAGAACAACCACTCTGGTTAAAAGTAAAGGTCCTCGTAATCCTATACCTTGTGTCAGGTGGTTACCAACAGGAAGAGGTTAAGGAAATGGCAGAAAAACAGGACATGAGCAGAGAACGACCTATGGAAGGAGCCCTGTTATTCCCTCTCTACAGCCAATAAACAGAGGCACCAGAAGACAAATTGGATTACATTTTAAAAGTTCATTTTATAACGCTCTTAGTAAAGGCATGCAGTAAATTTGCTGCAGTGTCAAAGTCAGAGCATCCAGTCTCCAAATCCCTGGCGCGGTGATGTGAGTGGCAGCGGAGCTGCTCTGAACCTCCACGTTCAGCCGGCAGGTGAGGTGTTCTGGAGTGAATTATTACCCGTGGTCCGACCGTGGAGAATGAAAACCTACTTCTGGCTTGGTCCTACCATCAGTTAAGCAGATCCCACTGCCATTCCTCTTTCAAATACATTTTGTCACTATTTAGTCCCATTCCATTCCCAGAACACTTGTTTTTCCCCATTCCCCATTCCCCGCACCCCATCCCTAATCCCTTACATTCCTTCTGTGTTTAAAGCACATTCACCCATAGTGAAAAACATAAAGCGCAAACATTCAGGACAGACAGAACCTAAAAAATCAGCCGAATTCGGGATTTCCAGTGATGATAAGGCCTCCAAGCTAACGTACTGATAAAATATGTGGTAAGCAAACCCTGTGATCTACACAGATAGCTTAAGCTTCTGCCGTGCTAATTGCTATTACAACCTTAAGCTAATATTTGAGCCTTTCTTTTGAGCAAGGAAGTGTAACAATTAGATTACAGGATTTGGGGCATTACAAAGAGAGATAAAAGCAGCAGTTTCGTCATGGTATGTGGTATTTTGTTTACATAGAGATAATAGCAGTGATGATAATAATAATATTAATAATAACTATTCTATTTAGGTCCAAATTCTGATTTCAGGTGCATGAGACCAGATCTGGAACAAACCTCTTACTTGCAACACAGCTATCCCAAACTTATGTGGGATGAAGCATGCAGATCTCTAGTCAGGGACCATTTTGCAGTTGCTGAAGAGCCCAGCATGGTGTACGATGAGCTCTAGCTACTCACAGTAGTAAACAGTGAGCCAACATTTCCGAAGCAGGGCCTGAACTTGGTTATTTCTCTGTTTTTGTGTCCTGAGCATCACTGAGAGCTCTGGTAGCATCTATTCCACCCTGGCCCTGATGAATGCATGACTCTAGCAATGAAAAGGACCTCTGTTTTTTTGTTCTCCGTGATCCTTATGCTTTCCTCTCTCCCCCCTCCAAATGTATGTGCATATGTAAAAACACAATATGCTTGAATACAGCGATAACGCACAGCATGGAGAAAAAAACAAACGCTAAACTACAGAGGAAAAACAGTTCACTATAGCAGCATGCCAGATTTAATATATGTTATGTTTTAGTGTGCCTGGGCCAACGTCTTTAAAACTTTCTACAGTGTATTAAAAAGAAAAAGCATCTTCTTGCGCATATTTTTAGGTCATGTTTTTCTATTTCACACTGCGTTTTTTTATTTCTTCTCCTAGGCACCCAAGGGAAAAAAAAATCACCCTATGTCCATAACAACAGTCAGCTCTTCTGATGAACTTTCCTCAGAGATAAGTCAGCTTACATTGCTGAGCATTTGGTCCCTGGAATTGTGCTGCTGCTGAGATCCTGGAAAATAAACTACAAACACCCCCCACCATTACCAAAAACAAAAATTGAGATTTTTCTCTGCTTTAGATACTAAAATCAAACTTCCAAACTATAAGAGTTTTTCAAGTATTTACCAGCAATATCCTGGAAGGCAGAATCAGTCCCACAAAGCAACGCAATTGTGTGCATCCACTCAGGAATATTAAAAGTACTATTACAGCATTAAGAAATAAATGTGTCTGCTAGCAATGGATTTAAAGTAACTAACTCCCAGCAGCTGAAAATCTGGTCCCATAGTCACACGCAGCAAACAAGCAAAGCAACTTAACAAAAAAGGACAAGTCTCCTTGGTTTAACAAGCCCTCATTCCACTTGTAGTCCATCACAGATACATAGGAAACCTAAAAGCAGGCAAGGTAGCCAGGTAGGATGAGATTTCTTCTTACCCATAAGCACCAAGGTCCTTTAAGAAAACTGCATCCTGCAGACTGTTGGAAACTCGAAAAACAGGTTTTAAGCAAAAACTCTTTGAGAATCAGATCCAGGCTCAAGAGGCTGAAAGCATCACTTGAAACAGCCGGTTTAATTTATTCAAATAAAAGCCACGTAGCTGAAGGACAGGTAAGTAGGTAAATAAGCCATCACCAGCCCCTCCTTGGCAAAGAAAGGTACCGTGGAAAGCCTGCATTAGAGTAGATCTCTGCGCAGGAAATGAAGGAGTCTCAGGTATAGACATTTGATTTATTTTTTCTGAGTGTGGCACAGGGGAGCGTGCACTGGCTCAACCTGTTGTAATCGAACATGCGGGTTGCCAGTTGTTGCGATGATATTGCAGCAGCCTCTTCATTAAAGAGGCTGTGTCTTTAGCGGCAAAGATTAATTTCCTGCATATGAAATCAAGGCATTGCCAGTGCTGCTGTTGCTCTCTGTTGTTCTTTTCTCCCCCTTCACCACCTTTTTTTCCCTTTCTTTCTTTCTCGCAGTGAGCGGGAAGGAATGCGGTGAAGGAAGGGTAGGTACTGTATGTTTCTGACTTGCTGAGCTGACAATCCTTTTGCTACTTGATTTCACTTTAATAGGATCTTCTTGTTACCCACCTACTGTAGCTCAGCGTGGAAAATCCGTGCATCAAAAGGTTGAAAGCTTGAGGCAAAACTTGCCTCCCTGCAGCTCTAGATGGGGTGAGGGAGAGACAAAGTCATCCGGTTGCTTTGCAAACAGCATTAAGACAGTTCAGGGAAGTGTAGGTTAAGGACATTATCTTCCCCATAAATTAATCTCCAGCAGGCTCCTACTCTTTCTAAAGGCAGAGAAGCTAAGGGAAGAGTCAAATATATTTTAAAAGTGTATAACTGTCAAGGAGAAGTGGTCAGAGGATTTCTTCTACGTGAGATGTGAGTGCATTTTTTTTCAGCTTGTATAGGCACGTGTGTATGCGTACACACACCCAGAAGGGACCCTGTGACGGAGATGTGAGCGTGACAGGCAAAAGGAGAGGAAAAAAACCCCACAGCTATGTGTCTGGGCAGCTTTCGGCGGTGTGTTGGTGTGCAGGAATATGAGTGCGCATCCACACACAGATTCACTTGCAGGTGCCAAGTGACCACCTGTACAAGCCCAAGACCTTTCAAGGGTGTCCCCGCTGATCAGTTCCAGAGAAAAGGCAACCCCTATTTAAAGTAGCCTCTGGAATATAATATAATATAAAAACCTCACACTTAAAACCAAAACTGCGTTTGGAGCCCTGGCTGCACCTGTGTTTCCCAGCACTTACTCTGGGAGTTAAAATACAACATCTACCCAAGTCTTATTGCGGGGGGGTGTACATGACAGCCAGCTTGGAGACACCTCATGTTGCGATCTGGGGGAAATGGAGGGTAAGACCATTGCGGCGAGGAACCAAAGGGAATTAAATTAGGCGTTTGTGTTGGTGGGGGGGAAATTTCAGCTCTGCAAACACAAGACCTGACATTTTTCCCGGCTGCTCTGCACAGCAGCAGGACGGAGCACGCTGGGAAGCGTGTGTGTACCACTTCCCTCTGCTGGAGGCAGCCCAGACTGTTACCTGCCTCCCTCCATCCGAGGATATTTCTATAGGTACCAGAAATGCTGCAACCCCTATCATCCAGCACAGCAGTGATAATGAAGCGGCTGAGAATCATTTCAGTAACTTTCGTTTATATAAAAATCTCGGTGCTGACTGTGGGGTGGCACAGACCAGCTCTTACTGCACGTGGAAGAAATAGGACTAGAAGAAAGAGATACATGCTGCAGAGATTGTTTAAGCTGACACGTTTCAAAAGGAGCCAGAATACCACAGCCTGGACATGTAACACTTCTTAAATGAAGAATGAACTGTCTGATTGCTCACAGCTTTGCACAGCCACACGCATCCCACCCCTCCCCAACACTCTTTGCAGCATCAGTCAGGGAGTGCTTTGGGGTTTTTTTAATATACTGACATCCATATAACCATGCACCGATCAGGCTTGGTTTGGGGCTTGTGCAAGATCACAGGTCAAGGGAATGTGGGGGACAGAATAAATCCGTGGAGAGAAGAAGAATCTGTCTGCAAGATTTCTTCCCTGTTCCCCTCTTGCATCATATTCATTTTGGCATTCATCTTCATCAGGCATTAAAATATCTAGTGTGATACTGTATAACTGATAGCTTCCCCCACTTATCCCTCACTTATAGATTGTAAACATCAGTGTTTTTATGACCAAGGCCAGCTATAGGCCATAGAAATGTATAGCCCAGATAGAAATTGATTTTTTTTTAATATATTTCAAGTATGCAGAACATTTCCTAATGTTTAAGGTGTTATATTTCCCCTTAGAAAAATACTCATGGCTTGCTCCATTAGCCTTGTGGGACCAGACCCAACTGGACCACCACCGCTGTAAGCCCACTGACTGCCACAGGCTTTAAGAGTACAGGTAGTGGGAAAGTCCTGGTGGGCCAGGGCTGGCCAGCAGCCTCTGCATCTCCTGTGGGTGGCCTCCTGATACTCTGCCATTTTGCTGGTACCATCCTTGTCATCGCCCTCTCATGAGCGTTCCTGTAAGAGGAGTCCTAACCTGGTAGCACTTTAGCATCAATATGCTAAACCCTATAAAGATTTTTTTTTAAGAGCCAGAGAGCCACTGCAGGGAGACACAAGCATGTTTCACAACAAGACACACAGTTGGAAAGGAAAGCGCTACATTTATTGCAAAGATATTATCCATTAGAAAATGCAAAAAAATAAAGTCAAATTCATGTTTTGTGCACAAACCTTTCTTGTTTACCCACAGGTTTCCTCAAATAGCCTGATTTTGTAAAGGATTTGTATTCTCCCTAGCTTTCCTGCAATCTCAGTGGCTATCGCTAGTCTGTAGACTAGCTGACCATGCTACCTCCTCGGTCACATTTACCCACACCACCGTGAAACAGAGCTTGCTCTGTGCTTCACATTGAAACTTCAGTTGTAAATCCAGCCTCAGTAAAACATCACCAAATACCTCTTTTGTATGAAAAATGGGCAGTGAGGAAATATGGAGAGATTCCATCGTGTTACTACTTATTTATTTATTTTTAAGGGAAGAGGAGTGGCTTTTGCCTCACAAACTGAATTATGACAATGAGCAGTGTCATATAAACTAGCAGAGATGCTTGTTGCAAACAGAAGGAACAAAGCTGGCCAGATTCTTCATTAAATAAGCAGCCCAATAAAGCTGGAAATAAAAAGGAAACAAGTTTTCTGTGCCTCACAGAATGCACTGTATGCACCTACATTGGCATTTTACTTTGCATCAGGAGGGTGCTATTGAGGCAAATCTGTTGATGGTCCCCACTCACTGTGATTTGGTCTGCATCTCAGAGTTGCCTTGGAGCAAACTGGATCCCTTTCAGATAAGAGCAAAGGGGAAGATGGGCTTCAGAAGTTCCCTTAACATGCTCCGGCCACTAACGAGCATTTACTCTACAGGACTAGACTAGAGCTAGCTCGAAGCAACACACCAAAAATATTATAATGGGGATGTCAGGTCTTCACAATAAACTCCTTCAGTCTATGAATCTGCTCCTGCTATGCTGTACTATGTTGCTTATGTAGCTGTAGCTCAGAAGACCAGAAGTCAAAGTTCTCTTCTTCACCCAAATACAAGTATCAAGGAAACCATATGATAAAAACCAAAATGACAGCCTGAAGGACATACGAAAGGCGATCCCGCTGAGGTCAGCCCAAGGCATCCTAGGCTACATCTGCACTACTATCTACAGAGATTAGAGGGCCAAACTGTTAGGATAGATCTTGTTATGGTGATGGAAGACGACAGCTGAAAGAGACTAAACCCACGATATATCAAGATATTCCTAGATATTAAGGCAGAATTCCTCCTGATGATCTATGACACAGACAGGAGTGGTCATAGAAAAGCTATTGAATGGAAGTGGGAAAATTAGGGAAAGAAGATGATGATCTATCTAAGCACTGTCCCTCCAGTTAAATGCTTTGCACCTAAATTCCAAGAAATCGCACAATGGCAGTTGTACAAAACAGAAAACATGGGTTATTAGCTCACTTTTGAAAAAAATTACTAAATTTATCCCATCCACAACTTCACTGAAGCCAAACAAGTTACAGAAATGAGGTTAGTCTGCAGTGGCCATTCATGCCTTTGGGATAGATTTAAATCTTACTGGAAGTGTGGAAAATTAGGCTTCCACTTATTGTGTCAAATCAATGAAACCTCCATAGGCACCTCTTTATTCATATTAAAAAAGAAAGAAATAAAGAAGAAGGAGAAGGTGGCAAAAAAGGAAAAGAAGAAGAAAAAGAAGGAAAAGGAAAAGGGAAAGGAGAGGGAGAGGGAGAGGGAGAGGGAAAGGGAAAGGGAAAGGGAAAGGAAAAGGAAAAGGAAGAGGAAAAGGAAAAGAGAAAAAGGTAACCAGAATGTTTTAAGATGTATATTAAGAGGACTGCTCTCTGACTGAATAGGAAACAACAGATTTTCTTCTTTCTTCCTTCCTCCTGATAAAGGAATTCTGATTTTCTTACTTCAAGCAAGGAAAGATAACTGAATGATAGAGCATACTGATCACAGTGCAGATGCTTTATTTGCAATAGCATTTGGTCCATGTCTGATATCACTGATTATTTCCCACTGTATGCATTAATCTGGCAATGAATGCCTCTGCAGTTAGGAAACGATACTAACATTTAAATCTCTCTAACTAACTTTTAAAATGGTTTCCATCCTATTGTCTAAGCATTCCATGTCATTACTATTCTCCCTTGACCAGGAAAAATAACAAGCATATAAATAAAGTCAGAAAGGGAATACAGTTCAATGGCAACTTCTCTTGCAGAGGGAATGAAAAAGAAAATATTCGTCATCTCATTAGAGTGACTGCCTGCAACAGGGTGAGCCTGAGCAGGTACAGGGATGGAAGGAGAGACCTGAGGCAAAGCAAGAACTGGACCAGGAGCTTCCCAGGGATTGTCACATTTGGCTGAGGACAGAGAAGTTTGGCAGGGCTACAACCACTCCATCATCCTGCTGGAGAAAGAATGAGTCTGTGAGGTTGATTAGGGAGGAAACATTGACCTTAATTTTGTTTCCAAAGATGCTATTCCTTCCTTAAGTTGATTTGAAAGGAAAAGAAAATTTAAAAAACAAAAAAGCTCAGGACTGGGCTTTTCCTGCAGCTTTTTTTCTCTTCATCTGTGTCTTGTGCTTTGCTCTGCACAAATGTTTGCAATGATTTGTAAGCAATCTATGCAGAGGTAGGCCCAGCTGAGAATTATTATTACACTCAGACATCTTTATTCATTGACAGAAGACAAAATACACCCATCTCCTTAATATTATATATGCTCCTTCTCTATATATAGTATTAAAGTGTCCTTACTGACTTTCTAACCATAGGATCTAGCTTGCATTTATATTTATTTTTATATGTATACCTTTTTTTTCCCCTCAGACCTACCACAGTAGTGCTCAGACTGAAACAAGATAGCTTTGTTTACTTTTGTTGCAGACTATACAATTTCCAACATCGCAGGGACACTGTGGTTCAGAGCATAACTCTTCAGACCAAGAGTCTGGACAACTACTACAGAGCAACTGTGCACTCAAGTCTTCTTAACTTCTTTGTAAACTGAGGAGAGCAGTGATTTGTAAAACTGCCTTGAGATCTGTGTCTGGTAGATGCCAAGTGTGACTATAAATATAATTTGGGCAGCTAAAGGGGCTGGAGCCAAGCTCTTTCAGAAGCACATTTTTAAACTAAGGATGCTGAAAATCTCAGGCTCCCTATCTAAGCTAGAATTCTTTCAAAGCTTGCCAAATCATTCTCATTGAATTCAGTGAGACAATTCAAGAAGGAAGGGACTACTGTCAAGAAGGCAGGTGGCCTTGGCCAAACCCTCTTTGGACACTAAAATCAGGAGGATCAATATTAAGTATTATATCAAAGTTAAGATTTTTAGAAGACTGCATTCTTCATCTAGCAGAGATCTAGAACTTCAACAAGGATTTTGGGCCAGTAATAAAATTAAGAGTAAATATGTGTTCCTCCACAGAAAAACAGTCCAGTAATTTTTCTTTCTCTCCATCACCACTAATTTCTGGATGAAAAGTCCATAATAAACGGTAGCTGCTGCAGCTCTGCTAAGATTTCTAAAGCAAAGTCACTGCAGCCCATTGTGAAATCTATTCCCCATTCTTAAGGTTCAGTGACCGGTGGGTCAGCGCTGTTAATATGGATTTCTCCGCTGATGCAGCCATAGTGTTAAATGACAAGGATGACAGTATTGCTAATTTATGCAGGCACTGAAAAGAGAGCTAACCCATAATTTTGTTATGTTTTCAGGGCTTGACTTTTGTTCTAAATGTCAACAGGGTGTGCAAATGCCACGCAAGTATCCCTTAGGACTTGGCTCAAGTTCATACGCAGATACTTCTGAGGATGCCTTGGATTCATGAACTTAAGAAACTCAGCTTAAATACAGGAAGGGAAAAACAGCCTTGATGGATAATGCAAAAATACTGTATAAACTCCTGAGGGTTCCTACGTATTTGTACTTATATATGCCTACACATGTACACACACACACACACACACATGTATACTGTACACACAAGATTTCAAGATAAACTCATTGGCCAATTTTAAACAATCCTAAAGTATAAAGTATAATTTTTCAATTTCTCTCCTTGGATCTTATTTCTAGCTGATTTACCTGTTTTTCCCCTTTAATTAAAATTTAAAATAAAAGTAGATGTTGAAAACTTCTTGCAATGATAGTCCTGGAAGTTGTCTCTTCAAAAGAAATAATATATAATCACTGGGACAGGAAACTCCTCCAGACTACTCCACCAGTACACCTCAGCCTTTTTCTACATGGAAATGCTTATAGATGTGAAAGACCCAATGACACAAAAGTTCCTATGTAGATCCCTCTGGGGCATGACAGTGCTGAATTGCTTGGCAGGGCTGAATGGAAAAATCTGTGCAAAAAGCTGCCCTTGCACTTGCTCATGCAAATAAAGGGCTTGTGTAGAACTTCACTGTGTGAAGATCTGGAAGGCAGAGCCTGTTCTTGACCAAGATATAAGGTATTTTAGAAGTTATTTTTTCCTGAATGTGTGGAGGCTGTAGAAAGTTTTGAAGAAGAGAGATTCTTGAAAGAGGGCCTCTCTGAACGTCTCTGTTTTTTCAGTAGCATTTTCAGATAAATTTCCTTGGTAGGAAGAGCCTGGGAAAAATTGAGTGAAAGTGTAAAAGAAGCTGAGAAATAGTAGAAATAGTCTAAGACTCAGGCAAACATAAGGATGAAGAACCTTAAAGAGATGGGAAGGTCTGTGAATTTCTTAGGAAGAGGCATCTGGAGCATTAGAAGCATTGTGCCTCTTATGAAACCACAGGATATTTGGTAGGCTACCAAAAAAAAAAAGACTTTTAGGGGAAGGCTGAAGGGCACAATGCTTTGTGCCTCTGTTCTCATGAGATTCCACCTGGAGTACTGCGTCCAGCTCTGGGGGCCTCAGCATAAGAAAGACATGGACCTGTTAGAGCAGGTCCAGAGAAGGGCCACAAAAATGATCCGAAGGATGGAACAACTCTCCTATGAAGAAAGGCTGAGAGAGTTGAGGTTGTTCAGCTTGGAGAAGAGAAGGCTCCGGGAAGACCTTATTGAGGCCTTTCAATATACAAAGGGGGCTTATAAGAAAGACAGAGACTTTTTACCAGGGCACGTAATGACAGGACAGGGGCAACATTTTTAAAATGAAAGAGGGTAGGTTTAGATTGGACATTAGGAAGGAATTTTTTGCAATGAGGGTGGTGAGGCACTGGAACAGGTTGCCCAGAGAAGCTGTGGATGTCCCATCCCTGGAAGCGTTCAAAGTCAGGTTGGATGGGGCTTTGAGCAACCTGGTCTAGTGGAAGGTGTCCCTGCCCATGGAAGGGGCGTTGAACTAGATGAACTTTAAAGGTCCCTTCCAACCCAAACCATCCTATGTTTCTATGATTCTATAAAAGATTTAGGACATGAACTGGGCAGTAGCAATACTTTTGGAATGGAATACAGTACTTCTCTTTCAGGCTAAATTCTAGTTTCCCTTCATTTCCATTATACCAAAACTTTGCAAGTTGCCCAGGTCTCCAACATATTGGAACATTCAAGACATAAAAATATTCCACTGATTCCTGTTGAATTTGAATCATAAAACATTCTTTTTCCCCCATGCATAGGTAGTAGAGTCATTGGTTTTCTGCCACTTCTCTCCTATTACTTGACTTGTGTCATTGGAAATTAGATGGATCAGGCACCTTGCTTCCTAGAAAACAAGCAGGTTACCAGCATTTAGGAATCTGCTAGTCTGTCTGTTTGACAGTGTAAAATAAGTTACACCTACACCCACCTCCTCACATAGGTAGTAAGTTGGTTGATTTACTTCACTAAGATAAAAAAAAAAAAAAGGAAATGTGTTTTGGCCAAACCCCAATTCCTAATACTGGGAGTGGCCTTTGTCCCAGAAATAAACATTTATGCATTGCATGAGTAGCAGTCAATGACATGACATTAGGCTAAACAAACACAAAGTTTGTTTAGCACATTTTGCAGGGCAGTTTCCTCACATCGTCAAACTGAAACCAAGGATGGCCAGATAGCGTTTGTACTACTGCCTTTCTCCCTCCCCTTCCTCTTTACTTAGAGCTGTACAAAAGATAAGGTTATCTTGGACTTACACCTGCATCTGAACTTAGAATAGAGATGTGTCTGAAAAAAACATAGGACATCCAGTTTTTCATAGACGTTGAGATTATTCAAATTCAATTTAATCTCTGATATCTGACCTGCATAGAAAACTTCCTAGTAGCTCAGCTGGTTGGCAGTTTTTATTTGCTGTCACCTCTCTGCCAAATCGGGTATGTGACTATTATATACATTAAGAAATCAGTTATACATTCTTGCAATAATAATAAAAAAAAATAATGAGACCACACACACACACAAATCCTTTTCCAATTGTGATCTTGGACATAAAACATCATTTATGTTCATGAAAACTAAGCCTTACCATTAAACCACCACCACCATCACCATCTAGCATTGTCTCTTCTACTGTTCAGCTTTCATGCCAAACACTTCTTATCCCCTTCTCATAAAGTAGTGAGTATGTAGACTTATTTGAAGCCAACATTAATGCTGATCTTTTTTGGCACCGTACAGAGGGAGGTACAGAGTTATAAAGCTGCTGGCAAGTCCCTTTCCTCACTGACTGAACATCACTTGAACATGGGATATGTGTTGCAGCATGCAGAATGTTTGACATCCCAAATCTTTCCTTGTCAAAGCAGGAGCAGTACCTGATCTCACGGCTACAATGGCTTCATTCCTTGAAAAACTGCTAGCAGCTACTGTGTTTTTTCAGATTTTTTCGATAACAGGGTTTCATAGTTGTCTGTTGAACGTCAGTATCAAAGATGAAGCTGATTTTACTCCTATATTTTGGGCTTTTGAGTTAAATACACATTTTTAAAATGTCTTTCTGAGGCTTCCCTTACTAATGACTGTTTTCAGAAATAAATATTGGGTGTCACAAAAAAAATTGTTTTGCGTTTCTGTTTCATTTCCTGTCATTTTGTAAACGCTTTTGTAGTCAGCCAGTCAAAATAGTCAACAGATGTTCTAATAATAATTAACAAGTATTTGTGCAAATAGGGGAAGTAACAGTGCCTGCAATCCTACGGGTTTCTGTTCTACTCTGTCTACAACCCCCCTCCACCACAACAGCCCCATTTTTTTTCCTTTCTTTTTGACTTCTCTATGATCTCAGCACCCACTTCCAAAGTTTGCAGATATCCTGTAGATAATCATTTCCCCTCAGTACCTTCCATGCCTCCAGGCTCTCTTCTAAGTCTAGCAATTACCAGCTGGCAAAAGGCACCGCACGCTGTGGCTGGTTCCAAAATATACATGTGATAACTGGCTGGTCACTACATACAGGCTGATTGGGCAGTGTCAGACCAAGCAGAAAAACGTCTTATCACAGCCTTTCTAAGCTGAGGCTTGCTCCCAGATTTGAAGGGTATTAATTTCAGTCTTTTCCTTCTACTCCCCCATTCATCTTCATGAAACTTACCAGTACCTGATTATATTTTCTTGGCGACTTCTAGCCCTTGTCCAACATGATTAATTTAAGAATGATTTCAGTTTTTAGTAAGGGTACTGATAAACAGATGGACAGACAGAACAACTGCATAAGGCTTCAGGAGCCCAGAGTAAAAATTAGACTGTCATGAAGCTTGTACTCTAAGGAGCTCAGGAGACTTGATATCTGTTCATGAATCATAGAATCATAGAATCACAGAATCATAAAATGCTTTGGGTTGGAAGGGACCTTTAGA
>VYZW01031151.1:16153-28855 GCA_013401315.1 Balaeniceps rex | reverse complement strand
GAGAGAGGAAAAAAATCCAGGAAAAACAAGTGATGCAATAGCTCAGCCCTCGCCGACCAATGCCCAGCCAGTCCCCGAACAGCAGTCGCTGACCCCTGGCCAATTCTCCCCAGTTTATATACTGAGCACGACATCACTTGGTATGGAATATCCCTTCAGCCAGTTTGGGTCAGCTGTCCTGGCTATACTCCCTCCCAGCTTCTTGTACACCTCCTCGCTGGCAGAGTATGGGAAGCTGAAAAGGCTTTGACTTAGTATAAACACTGCTTAACACAACTAAAACATCAGTGTGTTATCACATTATTCTCATGCTAAATCCAAACCACAGCCCTATACCAGCTGCTAGGAAGAAAATTAACTCTAACCCAGCTGAAACCAGGACAAAAAGAAAAAGACACAACTAAAATGTTGGTAATGAAAGGAGTCTGACCAATAAAATGCAAGAACTAGAATGCTTTCTGCAGCATATAAAACTGAATTTAAAAAAAATACTGCAAAAATGATGGAACTCTTGCCATGATGGGTATCAGGACATCAGGTGGATAAAAAGCAGTGACATAAATGCAAATGGAACTTAAATGATAATTCCACTGGACAAAGGTGCAATAAAAAGCATCATGGAGATAATGCTATAACCATTACAGCTCACGATTTCAGTAGCTGCTTTTGTTTTTTTTTAAATGACAAAGAAATAAGTAGTACTGGGTACTGTGTGATTATGGGACACTCCACTTTCTCAAAGATTGGCAGAAAAATGATTGCTGATAGAATTTAGGTCCCACTTTCCTATTTTGTCTACTCTTTAATTTCTCTGCTAACCACTCACAAGAGGCGTAGTCCTGGTGATGTTTGCTCCTCAGTGTTAAAAGTGTTAACTTTTTAAGAGTGCTGTGGCCTCAGTAGGTAGGTGTATGTGTGGACTCTTCTGTACATCTGTTCCCTAGTTATCAGAGGCTGTCAAAGTCTCAAGTCAGTGACCAAATTTGCTCTTTCCAGTCTTACGTAAAAATTAAAATGATATAGAAATTTCCCATTCATTCAGATCTATGAGGAACTTCCATGCTGGGAAAGATAGACATAACCTGGGGAGACAAGAAAAGCCAGACTATCTTCAAGAAAATGACAGAAATTTTTCAGTACATCACAGAGATACAGGACACAATTGCTTGAGAGGGCTCAGGATGCACAAAGATTTGTTGAGTATTTTATATTTGCAAAATATATTTTTCCTTCAAGTACTCAGATACCTTCAGAGGTGGTCCTGTGATTCCTGAAAGTTGAAGATTGACATTAAGGTCTGAGAATCGTGAAAGTTCTGGAAAAAATCTATTTTCTCAGTAACTCCGATTCTGAAAAACAGCAAAGTAATTTAAAAAACTGAGTTCCCACTGGGCTAAATATAATAAGAGGATGTTAGGAATTCTGTAATGATATCCATCTTCTCTTTTTCTCTCCTTCCCACTGAGGTCCATAGCAGTACTATTTGTACATTCACTGCCAATCTGAACAATATGAAGAGAAAACAACCCGTTTGCTTCCAAAATAACGAGACATATTATTAGCTAATCCATATGGGAGAAGGCTTCAGTGCTGCTTACTGTACTAAATCTGTTTCAGATTTTACAATGATCTATTATATTTTGTAGGCTGTATTTTCTTTTTTTAAAAAAAAAGAATAAAAATCCGTTGTGCTTCTGTGCTTTTTTGCCTAGGCTTGTTTTGCTGGTTCACACTAGATTCTGTTTGTCTAAGGAATTTGCAGAGGAGGGGACTGAGAAAAAAAGTTAATTTCTCAATATATACTGCTGTCCATTAGCCTATGAAGTAGAGTATGGTTGATACTGACATCAGAAAAAAGGGTTTCTGCACTACTCTAAGTGTTACTTTGAACATAAATCACACCCCCATGCAAGTACTCATATGGAATTGCTAATCTCTGAATTAGCAACTAAATTAAGGAATACCAGCGGCATACGAAACAAAGGAATAAAAAACCATCTATTTTGTGTTTGAGACACTTTCACTGAACTGGGATTGAATCATTATCTGCTTTTGTATGTGCTCTGTGAAACTTTCCTGACTACTGACCAGTAACAGGCAACATTATATTAAGTACTGGGCAAACTAAATGCACTTTGGCTGTGCTTCAGCAATAACTGGTGGGAATGCTTAGGGGTCATTGATTGTGAGAACAGCATAATTTTTAGAGCAGAAATACAGATATAAGGACTGATTTAGTTACTCAAATATTAAAAAAATAGCCACTATTTCAATTATTTATTACTATTTCACATTTTCAGATAACTTACTTGTACCGTACTTGAAAAAACGTACTATATGCATGCAACATATAGCTACAGTGCATTCATTGCAACACATTAGTACATTGTATTCATTGCAGAAATAACTAATCAACTTCATGTTGATTAACAGTACCAGCAAGTACTTTGGCTTCCACTCAGGAAAGCCAGGTGGTCTTGCACCATTGTAGTGTCCTTTTGGACAACCATGTTCAGGTTGCAACAGAACACTAAGCATCTGAAAGCCACAGGTTTGACAACTCTTGAGAGGAGAAATGTTGTGCAAGTTGCACGGACATAGAGGATCTAATAAGAAACTGCAAACCAGGCCTAGAAAAATGACACAGAAGCTCAGCAGAGAATTTGAAAAACCAACTGCAATAGATAATAGATAATCACAAAAGCTAAATCAGATTCAGTAGACAAAGCAGCATCCTTTACTTCTCCCATATGGATTATCAAATATTATGTCTGGTTATTTTCAAAGCAAACAGGTTGTTTTCTCTGCGTATTGCTCAGATTAGCTATCAAAGTATAAACGCTGCTACTATGGAGCAGAGTGGTAAAGAGAAGAAAAGATGTACAAGCCAAGTTTGGAAATTGGATGGAAAGTACCACTTTTTTAACAAAGGACATTTAATTGTTGACAAAGTTCACTGGAATTTTTCTAGTAAATAGACAGTTTCCACTTCTCTTCTCTGCTATAACTTGCTACTGGTACCTCATAAGAAAGAGTCCAGATGGAAAGCTAAGTTCAAACTGGAAAAAGTGAAGGAATGCGATGCTACAATTAAAACTTCGAGGATGTGCCATAAGCAGAGCTTATTTGGAATGAAACTCTTGTGGTTTCTCAATTTGATTCAGCCCAAGAGCCTAAATGCCGCATTATCAGTTACCCTGATAAAGGCCTGAAACATTCTGGCAATTTTTCAAACTCAAATCAAGCTGAATCCACATGAAACATTACACTAAATCCACATTAAACATTTCAAATTTCCTCTCAAAATTTCCTATAAATTGCAATTTATGAAAAATGCTATTATCCTCATTTATATGTTTATATATTTATTTTGGTCTTGCTGCAGGATAAAACCAAATTTCGAGTTACTCAAATAATACACAGTGATAAGATCAAACTATTAGGAATCAGTTAATCGTGTATGTAAGAACCATGTCTTGGAGAGTTATCTGATGTGAGCAAGGGTACAGTCTATTTTTAGAAGCTGTGTGTTACAGTAAAATCAGTACTTCTGCCATAGCCTCTCTAACTCACTGATTTGTTTCCTAGGTTGTAAGTTACTGACTAGAGGTCATAGTTGTATGAGCAAACAGAGATACTGTGTCGTGTTAAAATGTAACAGCCACTAAACATCCACCATATCTTCGAATCTGTAAAGTACTGACTTAGTTGCAGTATAGCAAATCCTTTAGACATAAGTGAAATTGCCTTTTTCTCCCTACTATTTCATTCTTAGAGTGGAAAGGGTTAGAGTAAGAATGTACTTAAACATTAGAAGAAATTAGCCATGAAGAGTTAAGAAAATGCTCTCACATCATCAGAAATGCACATATCAAAATACCAGCTGTAATGTCATTAGTTCTAAGGAAAGAGAATGAGGTTTATTTGCTCCTTTAATTCTTGTGTATCAATAGTTGTTTGCACTGAAACCTTAAAAGAATGGGAGTATTTAGTGCTTTGTTTATATGCCCAGAAATATGTGTACCTCATAAAAAGTAGTCTTGTAAAAGGTCTGCAGAGCTGTGCTCGCTTTACCCATCATCTCTCTCCCACAGCTCATGCTCTGCACATCATGGTTCCTGCCTGGCTGTGTTGCAGGGAAGATGATAGTTGAAACCTTGTTAAAGACATTCAACCACTGAACCAAATTTGATTCAGCCAGGAGCACTTTTGTATTAAAGAACTAAAATAAGACGGTGCTGGAGCACAGTTCTTTTCTTAAGGTGAATTGATATTCGTGATAGCAGGTCTTTTTTTTTTCCCTTTCAAAAGCTTTCTTTTAGGATTCAGAAGAACAAAACGACCTCTCAAGCCATGGCTTGTTCTGTTTTACTGTGTTGTTCCAACAGTATGTATTTTGTTTGCTGAATATCACAAAAGAAACTGGTTGTATTTTTCAGGCAGAAATCGCTCTCTCATTTGACACGTTTAAGTGTCCAAATGCACTGGTTATATAAAAGTAGAACACAGAACAGAAAAGAGGAATTTTAATGAGCAGGGCGAGTCTTTAAATGCTATTTCCAGGAGACTTCCATGTAGAGAAAAAGGATGACGTAATGGTACCTTGAAACAAAAAGAAAAGGAAAAGGAAAACAAACAAACAAACAAACCCGCCCAGGGAAGCGCTGGTCACCCTCGAGGGGTGGTAGGCGGCGAAGCCTCCTTTCTAACGGCTAGCCGTAACGGCCGCGGGCCCGCCGCGCCCAAGGCAGCAGGTGGGCGGTAGCGGCGGCCCGCCAGCGTTGCGCCGGCGTGCCGCCAGGTGGCGCTCCTTCTCCTGTAATCGCCCTGGGTGGGCCCCCGCGGCCTCCCGCCCCCGCAGCGCCGCGCAGCGCCTCTGCTGCCCGCTCTTCCCCGCCGCGGCCAGCCCGGCGCTGTCCCGCAGGGAAACTCCCCGCGCGTCCGCAGCGTGCGGCCCTGGCGGCAGCAGGGCCTGCAGCTCTGCCTGCCTGGCGTCGCCGGCGCTCCCAGTCCGGTCCTCCCCTGCCCCTTCTGAAGGCCGCGGTTCAGCTGTCGTTTAAGTGGACTGCTGCTTAAATAAATTCGGACTTTTTATGAGTCTGAGTTATAAACACTGTGTATGACCTCAGAGAATCATAGCTCTCCACAGCTCTTTGGGGTATTTTCTCCTGGTGGATACATTAAGCTATAAAGCAGTACAGAAACTTACACTGGCTGCTAACGTGAGGCTAAAAAGAGGCCATGGCATCAAAATAGCCAAAATAGCTACTAGACTGTCTAACAATTTTATGTTAACTCCTATAGCTTGTAACTAAGAGAATGTGCTGACAGTGCATGGCCCGCAGGTCGAGGGAGGTGATTCTGCCCCGCTCTGGTGAGACCCTACCTGGAGTACTGTGTCCAGCTCTGGAGTCCTCAGCACAGGAAAGACGTGGACCTGTTGGAGCAGGTCCAGAGGAGGGCCACAAAAGTGATCGGAGGCCTGGAACACCTCTCCTATGAAGAAAGGCTGAGATAGTTGGGGTTGTTCAGCCTGGAGAAGAGAAGGCTCTGGGGAGACCTTATTGTGGCCTCTCAATACTTAAATGGGGCTTACAAGAAAGATGTAGAGAGATTTTTTAGCAGGGCCTGTTGCAATAGGACAAAGGGTAATGGCTTTAAACTAAAAGAGGGTCGATTTAGACTGGATATAAGGAAGACATTTTTTACGATGAGGGTGGTGAAACACTGGAACAGGTTGCCCAGAGAGGTAGTGGAGGCCCCATCCCTGGAAACATTCCAGGTCAGGTTGGATGGGGCTCTGATCAACCTGATCCAGTTGAAGATGTCCCTGCTTAGGGCAGGAGGGTTGGACTAGATGACCTTTAAACGTTCCTTCCAAACCAAAGTATTTTATGGTTCAATGATTCTATGGTTGTACTGCCACTTGACATGAACCTGACAAGTAACAGACTCTGTCTTACACAGGGCACCTAGTTGTGTGTTATTACATTTCAGAAACTGTAGCTGCCAGCTAAAGGAAGCTATTAAAAGTAGTTATGGAAGTTACTAGTATAAAACCAGTTCTGGATAACATTTCTAGCTGTGCCAAATTCCAGATAATGTTATAATAGTAGGTTGTAGTTTACTATTATCCTGACATTACTCAAAGACCCTTACTTCTGCAAGATCTGTCCAATAGTCTGTCTCTACCAAGAAGGAATTACCTACTACGTCCATGACTATTGTATTTAAACAGATTTTTTTTTTCTTTGGAAGGACTGGCTTACTGAGCTCTACCAGCAGAGTCACTGAAAAACCTGCCATACACTTTTTTGAGCATGTTATAACTATCATAATAGGGTAAAGTAAAAAGAGAAACAAAGCACAGATGCAGAATAAGCAGTGGAAATAAAGAGGTCTGAGCTAATCTGCTTGCTGTAAACATGCCGTTCTGGTATGTTTCACTCTCTTAAAATAACTGAGTTGTTGACAATATTTTTGGTTTAGGAAGAGGAGGGACCTATTTTCATTCTCTTTTAGAAAAATTGAAGCATCACATTTGTTCAGATATCTAGACTATTTTATCTGCACCCTCAAGAATTTTCTACTGTTAACGCCTATTGCGCATTCTCTGCTTTGTTGTGTTAAATATAAGTGCATAAGAATTAAGCTTAGATATACCCAGAATGAATGCTACACACCAGGAAAAAGAAAAAAAAAAGATTAACCCTCAATTAAAAGAAACCACAAAAGCAACACAAAAGCAAGATTAAACTTTTCAAACCTAAATTATTTATAAAATATAAGTGAAAATAGGTAATAATGACATACAACAGAAACATATAGTGAGCATGCAAAATGTCTATAATATTAATATTATTTAGAACTTTAGTTAGTAGTACAGAAATATGAATATGTGTTTCAGGGTTATGAGCTCTGTGGGTATCGTTAATGGACAGCTTCAGTGCAGTGCGTCTCTGATCACAGGGTACAAAATTCTTCAGACGTGGGACTTCTATTGCCTTCCTTCCATCCTTTAGTGTTATTTAAGCTCTGTTGGTGTGAAAAGTGCTGGGTGGTGTAACAACTGATTAAAGTGCACTTGTGACATAAAGAATTTAATAACCTGAATGATCAATTTCCATTCATGCTTATCCTGCCTGCTACAGCAACCTGATTGAACTATATTCCTGCTGCAAAACTTCCTATCTGTTGTTTTAAGAATATTGTTTTTGTCATTGATTCATATCTTTAATCTTCTACTCGTCCTTGTATTTGTTTCTTGCTCATTTTTTCTTCTGGCTTCTTCCTTTTTCTCTGCAGTCTTTTCTGCTTTTTCACGTTCTCCCACATCATCTTCAGCTCTCTGACATTTCAGTCTGTTGATGCACACAAACATTCTGCCAAAACAGGTCAGCTAGAAATAGTGCCATCTTTAGCCACTGCTCCATTTTCAGCACTACATTGTACCAACTGTGATTGACAGGGGTCATGCTGTCAAGCCTAATAATTCCTAAGTGGTGATTAGCTGGAGTAGTGATATCTGGATGGGGCTTGATGGATGCCTATCTTTACACTTAATCCCTCCTAGATATGGATCCTTTACTCTTTCAGAAATGCCACACAGGATGCCAGTACTATGATTTACTAATTATTGTGGTTGGTTGGCTGTTGTTGTTTGTTTTGCCTCTACTCACCTCACTTGTGAGCTCCGCAGAGTCTCACCCAGAGGAAATATAAAATGCAAGAGCTGCATGAAGGTAAGAGGAATGGAAGCAAAACATCTTCTGTATAGCATCTCCCATAAGTCTCATGCTTTGTCTTAACAGTATGAAATCGCAACTCAAGTTATGGAGCTCAGAAAGTAAGTGCTGGAGTTATGTTCCGAGAACACATGAGGATTTCTCAGAAATGTTAATGTCCCGGACAATCTCTTTACATGATGCTTGTATCTTTCCTCTTCTAGCCTTTTTCCGCTTCCCCCTACCATACTCTAATTATCCAGGCCATCATAATCCAAACTCTAATAATACCCCTCCTTTCTTTGTCTACTTCTGTTTGCATATTCCAAAAAGTAAAAGAATAATTTTGAACATCTAATTAGCCCTTAATCTGTGTTCACAAATCATTGTAAAACTTGCTTTATATTTGAGTTTATTGTATTTATTTTGTCTGTGGGTGCATGTGGTCCCACAAAAATATTAATGATTTAAGCAGAATTGTGTATTCCAGGATGACAAGGTAACATACAAAGCTGCGGCACAGCACCAGAATACCTGAACATGGTACATGCCCAGACTATGGAATAAAGGAGGATCTGGAGCTGGCATATGTTCTCATTCAAAAAGAATCTGAATATCAGCCTAGGAAAAATGCTTTCACTGTGAAATCTCTAGAATGAGACTAAGAAGATGTAATGAGGTTAAATTTCTTGCACTGCAACAGCCTTGTGGCACCCAACAAGTTTGGGTATGTTTATGGTACAGTTTTGGTTAACATCAGGTGTGTACTCTTGAAACAGCAATTGGTATCCTATGGTTTGCATTGTGGAACAGTTTCTTCTTAAAAGTGCACAAAATGGATACTTCTTGGATGACTTTGATTGAAATGTTTAGGTGAAATGGAGTTGGGCAGGGACTTCAAGAGCCCATATAATGCAGTTCAACTTGTAATTGGCTTCAGTCCCTGGTTCTCTGAGATGTCTAGAACACCATAGATTTATTTTTTGCTGGTCTGCTCTTCACCAGCCACAGGCATCATTCCCATGAGGAGATGACTGTCCTTACCTGACCAGTGCACAAGAATATTTTAACATGGAGCAGGAGCAGAAAAGAAATGACTCTGAGATAAAGGTTGCACATAGTGGGTCATCTAACAGGAAACTGGAGCTAGAAGTGTATTAAATGAAAAGACAGAAACATCTCCTTAGGAACACAATTCACCAGGCTTGCCTCAAAGCCCGTAGAATTCTTTTTTTTTTTTTAAATTTAAATATGGTACTAGCATCACTCCAGGTCATTTTCTTCACCTAGAAATGGTTCCAGGAATTCACTTAGTGTCAGTGTCAGATATTCCTCACCAGCTGTTTTGGTCTACAGACCCACTCCTCTCATGCTGTACTACTTACAAATGTAGACATAGCCTTTAACAATTGTCATCATTTAGTTCCTCATCTGTAAGCTAATGATAATACTTCTCCGATAGGAAGAGTTTTGTAGGGCTATGGTCATTGACATTTGTGACACGCACAAGAACTATGCAGGCAGTGCTTTTGAAAAGCCTATAAATAGAGTAACCCATTATGCCTTTGGGAATGCTGCAGGTTTGTTGTCTTTTTAAAAACCTGAAGTTTAGTAATATTGCCATTTGTATGCCATAGAATTTCAAGGGCAAAACCCACTATATTCTGTTATTCTGTTTTAACTGTGGATTACTGCAGTAAAATGGTGTATTTTATGATTTATGTGAAATCTTAAGCTGAGCTGCTTAATGCTTACTGGAAATTTGCAGTATTCATTTTTCAGGTTGTACCACCATGATTAAAAACTTGAGGACTCCAAGGAGTGGTTTTCATCAGGAGAAATACACATAGAAAATTAAAACAACTGGAAGATAACTGTATTGTTCATGTCTAGTGTATGATTGCTGCAAAATACATAATCAGAAAATACTGCAAGAAAAAGAAGAGATGGCAGGGAAATAGCTCTAAGATCATACACCTATTTATCAGTAAAGCAGTTAAGGCATTTAAGGGAAAATGCCTTTGTGAACAAAATCTCTAAATATAACTTAGGTTTTGATTTCACCACATCTTGGCTGAATATATAAACAGTTATTTTTTTATTCTTATTAGTCATAGAGGAGGTTTTTTATAATGGCCATACTAGTTAAAAATCTGTGCTCTTCAGGTACTAAGTGACTTGTCAGTCTTCCAAGCTTACTGAGAAGTGGTCTCAGTATTCTTTTCCATAGAAAGGTATTTATATCCGATCTTCAATGGCTGATGTACGTCAAAGGTGTAGCGTAGAAGACTGAGACTTAAAGAGTATTTTAAATAAAAAATCCCATGTTAAATGTATCTCTGCAAAACTTAAACACTTGATACAGTGTTGCAGCTATTACCTGAAGATAGTGTGAAGTGTACGGTTTTATCGCTTGAGATAAAGACATGCCTCATAAAGACACTCTGTCATTCTTCTTTTATTCTCTTGTACCAAGAAGTATGAGGTGCTCTTAGGGACTACCCCAAACAAAACAAGAAACCTACAGAATAATACTGGAATTACACTGGCTGTTACTGCAAACTACTGTAGTACACTTAAAAGAGGAACGCAATTGCTCCTCTGCTTATGCACTACCACTGCTGTTCAGCTAAGTCATGTTGATTTATCTCATGGGAATTTGTTGATCTGTTTCATAGGCAGTCTGTTGCTTATTTTGATAGCCAGATGAATTGGGAACTTTCTGGTTCTGTTGCTCCCACAGTTGCTGTTTTAACATGTTTTGTCAGTTACCTAAAAGTCCAATAAATATAATTAGAATAAAATAAAAAACAGTGTTGTACAGGCTATGAAAGCAAAATTCACTGTTGGCAACTAGAATTTGCAAGCAAAGTGATTAACTTTGACCACCTAAACAGATCAGAAAGCTCAAAGCATAAGATTTGTGTATGAAAATCTTCAATCTATTCTCATGTGGTTTTGAAAGAGAAGCCAAACAGGGCTCTGGGTACTTTTTAAGTAGGCTTGTTACCAGGTACACTGTGCCTAGTGTTCATGTCTGAACTGCTGCCAGTGCACCCAGCAGCCTGTGAGATTGACCTATGAGTTGCTGGTGTTGCTTTGTGTTGCATCAGATGCATTTCTGCTTAAACACCGACTTCTATTTTATTTTGCTTTCAAAGCATTTAATTCTGGACAATGCAGCTGAAAAATGAACTTTAGGCCATCCTAATGCTTTTGTTTTTCTTTTTAGATTTTCAACGCTTTAGGGGAAGCATTTGGGGCATTTATTGCCTTAACAGTTTGCAGTTCACATCTCATGGTTAGACAGTGCTATGCTGTTAAAACAGTTCTTCCACCTCCTTAGCCACTCCTCCAGCTCACAGCAAAATAAATAAATAAATAAATAAACAAACAAATAAATAAATGTCTGCCTGCAAAAAGAGGATGCTATATGACTGTTATTTATATTCCTATGTGAGTTGTACATACATAATTTTGCTCTGATGTTTCACTTGTCAAAACAAAACCAGGAATGCAGGGCCTGCAGAAATGGTCCCTCACAGAGTACAGAAATGGGATTTTTTAAATGAACCCTATGATCCAATCTGTATAGACAATATAGTCAAGTGGAGGTCAGATAAAAGCTCACCCTGTTTAAGTACTACTGAAATACTACAATTACTTCCTAACCTTTCAAAATGACCATTGATTTGCTTTATTTCCCCAAGCTTCATAGCAACATGGAATGCTTAGTTGTAGGACAGGGTAAAACATAAATTGTGGTTGTTTTTTTTTTAACTTACCCATGGGTATAGTGAAAGGTGTACTGTCTCACAGTGTATGCCAGCAGTCAGTGCATGCATCCTTCTTTCAAGGAGGAATCCTTCAGAGGAGGGACTGGGAAAGGTGGAAAGAAGGGAAGAATCTGAGCAATTTCCACATGGCCACTGTTCCACAGTGCTGATGCACTGGAGATATTTCAAGCATATATCTGCAAAGTTGAAGGGGCTTTAAGAAACTTTATTTTTGCAAGAGCCTGTTTTCCAATTATGAACATTATATATTAGAGCTAAAATTATTGGTAAAAACTGCCATTCGACAAATCAAGGTTTCAGGGAAAAGCATCTTGGTGCAAAGGTTTCTTCCATCTCTGTTCAAGGATGAAATTTTTAGTCACAGTTGCAGTCTGCCATTATGTCTTGTAAGTAATTTTTGTTTTTTTGTTTGTTATGTTTTTCAAAGCTGGGAAATACTTTTTTTTCATAAGTCACTCTTTCCAGTAGAAACTGTATCAGGTAATCCATCATTAAAGTCTCAACTAAAATTAATTTGAAAATTTAGTTTTGAGTCTTGATACTTTCTTTTAAAATTGTGTGCAGAAATTTATGTCATCTTTGTCAACATCCTTCTTCACTGTATTGAAACTTTTTCTTCAATTTAAATCTGTTCCTTAGTCATGCCTAAGAAAATCAAATGTAGCACATTCCATGCTGCTACCATTGTTGCTAGCTGCTTGAAACATTATTGCTCTGAACTGTAACTGTCAGCAGAGGTTATCAATAGACAAATGGCAAAAACTAAGACATCCTAATGACAGGGAAAATGCCTAGAGTCAGAAAAACCTCATACAATACCTCCCTACATGGTGTCATTTTGTTAACAGTGTCAAAATATGGAATAATTTAAACTGAACACTGTGGTTAATTCAGCTTTGTTTGAGGCTTGATACTGTTATGTTATCCTGTTCCCCTGTAAAAAAAATGCTAATTACATTCTGTGTTTGTAGAGTATATTACTGTGAGAATAGTATTAAAAAAGCTGGTTTGAAACACAGTGGAATGTAATACTTAATATACTAGCTCCTTTGAGAGGGGTAGGTTAGTGATTTATTGGTTCTGAATATTTTTTGTGTTTCCATTACTGATGAAGACTTTTGACCTTGCAATTCATGTTCATGTTTTATATCTCCCGGATGTGACTTTTTTTTTTTTTTTTT
>VYZW01031151.1:4423-16146 GCA_013401315.1 Balaeniceps rex | reverse complement strand
TTTTTTTTTTTTTTTTTTAGCTATAATTTTGAGATCTGTAAGGTACATGTGTTCTAGGCACATAGCAAATTAGCAAAATTTTACCTGGCGCTTTAGATCTGTGCCCCACTATTTGGGATCATAGCAAACTTTATGTTCCAGGGAGACCATAAGAGTTAAAGTCATGTTGTACACACTCATTAAAAAAAAAAAAAAAAGTCCTGAAATCTAACATTCCTGCTTATGTCACATGTCACCATTCAAGCATCTTTCATAAACTGTATTAAAGTCCTTTAAAAAGTGATGAGGATGGCTATGAGTCTTACAGTGGGGGGTGGGGTGGTGGTGGAAACAGGATAAATTGAGACCATCGGTTTGGAGCAGTAGATTTTTCTCCAGAAAACAGTGAAAAGTAGAGAGAATGTGTGACAAGTATTCAGTCTTTTAGCACTATCCTGGTGTTTTAAAAGGACAGTAAAAAATTACAAATGAAACCTTCTCTGATCCAAAGCAGTCAGTGATATAAGGTCTGACTGACCACTGAGTCCTGCAATTCAAAAATCACCATGTTCACCAGAAAGGAAAATGTCTAACGTAGAATATTCAACTGGTATGTCTATATAAGGCACATATCTGTCACTATCTAAAGATAAACTAAGTAGCATTCCTTGGTTTGTGTTCAAGAAAGAAAATCTGCAGAATGATATAGTTTGACTTCACCTTTAGAATAAGGAAAATGATGTAATTCTTAAACAATTCTATTGGGACCAGCTGCCTTTAGCCTGTACATAATTCTGTACACCTTGGCCTAATTCATGCCTGCCTGTGAACTAGAAAAAGTTGCCCATGCCCAAAGTGGCACACAGGATGATTTGTTGTCTTTCAATTTTTTCACGTTGCCTCTCGTCCTGTCACAGGGCACCACTGAGAAGAGACTGGCTCCATCTTTTCTACTCAGCCCTGCCCTAATCAGATGTTTATAGACATGAATAAGGTCCTCCTGAGCCTTCTCTTCTCCAGGCTGTACACTCCCAGATTGCTCAGCCTCTTCTGATATGATAGATACTCCAGTCCCTTAATCATCTTTGTGGCCCTTTGCTGGACTTGCTCCATTATGTCCATGTCTCTCTTGTACTGGGAAGCCCGGCCCCACAGGAGCACACAGCTGGCTTATGGTCAGCTTGGCATCCACCAGCACCCACAGGTCCTTTTTTGCAAAGCTGCTCTCCGGCCAGTCAGCTTCCAGCATGTGCTAGTGCATTGGGTTATCCCCGCCCCCAGGGGGAGAACTTTGCATTTCTCTTTACTGAACTTCATGGGGTTTTTCCCAACCCATTTCACCAGTCTGTCCAGAACCCTCTGAATGGCACAGCCATGGCGTATCAGTCACTTCTCCCAGTTTTGTATTATACACTAACTTGTTAAGGGTGCACTCGCTCCATAGCCCAGGTCATTTTGGACTTAGTATCAGCCTCTGGGATACACCACTAGTGAATGGCCTCCAGCTGGACTTCGTGCCTCTGATCACAACCCTTTTTACCTGCCAGTTCAGTTTTCAATCCACCTCACTGTCCATTTGTCTAGCACATACTTCGTCAGCTTGTCTATGAGGATCTTATGGAAGACAGTGTTGAAAGCCTTGCCAAAGTCAAGATAAACAACATCCACTGGTCTCCACCTAGCCATTGATCACCTTAGCAGACGTTCATCACTTTTTTGCTTATCGAGTGCTAATATTATAAAACTTCGGCATAGAATGAGATTTTGTGTGGAGGCCAGTATGTTACCTCTAAATTGCTTTGGGTTTGACAGCAAATACTTGTGTGAAGCAGATTTCTTTATTCTGATCTTAATTTAACAAATATTTCCCTGATTTCACTTGGTGATGAATATGCTGAAAATCTTATGATACTTAGGACTATGCAGGACCAGGCCATAATGTGTTAGGCGCAGCCACAGAAATTTTTATTCTCAAATGGTAAACCAGTTCCTGTTACTGTGTTTTTCACCTGCCTAACACTTCCAGACTTTCAAAGAAGTGCAACATTAATCTTCAGTAAGTTAATTTCAGAACTCTGGAATACCTAATGTGTGGGAAAAGCAAGAGAAAGAAGAATAAAAATCTTCAGTCTGTTACAGAGCAAAGTCATGTGGTGGTGTCTAAATTGCCATTAACTTTTACTTTGACATTATTAACCTGCTTATATTGTCAAGGTTAAAAAATAAAGAGTAGGAGTTTATCATTATAGGTGCTAGCTATTACTTGACAGCTGAGACATAAGAGTTGAAATCTATTCCCACTGAAGTCAGCAGGAATTTTGCCAATGGTTTTAATGGAATAAGGAGTTGGCCTTCATTTATAAAGAAAAACACAGAACCAGCAGTGCTAGCAGTGATGTAAGAACTACAAGGAGGGATAATTTATAAGGGAGATTTGTTAAAAAATAAGACCTAATCCTGCAGTCCTAGCACTAGCAAAATTCTTCCAATGGTTAATAAATTAGAATAAGGAAGCCTATGGCTCGTAAGTAAATAGCATATTAAACTATCAAAGAGATGATGAAAGGGATACAAAAGTTTACACAGAAGATATGTGCACCCTTATTTTAGAATGTGGGGTGAATACATATGCATTAATGCCCAGATTTTAGTCAAAATGAAAAAGGTTATAGAGTAAATAGCCAAATTTGCAGGTAACTCCAGTAACTGAAAACAAGAAGGCTGATTTGTGTTTAGAATGGTAGTTTCTGGAGACACAGCTGAAAATCAGAGGATGGGAAATTGATAAATCAAACCAGTTCATTTCTTCATTGCCCCTAGTGAGTAATGGCTTTTAAAAAATAATTATAAGAATACAATCATTACCTGATATCTGTTAATTTACAAGTCTTAGATGTCTGCTTCCTATGACCTACTACTGACATGTTGTTTTCCAAATTAGCACAGGTATTATGCTGTAAACTACAGATTTTCTTATATACTCATTATGTAACTTTTAAGAGCTCTTCATGTTACCAAGCATCTCAGAGTCTGAGAAGTGTTTAGTTATGAACCAGTGCCGAAGGAACAAATTCATTCACTCTTTGCTGTCTTGAAGACAATAGTGATGCTTGAGATGAAATGAAAACACCCACAAATCTGAACAGCTAGGTCATCTGTGACAGCACAGATGTCATTTGGAATAATAACACAAAGAAACAATGATGTAAAAAGCATGCAGCCTACTAGTGTCTCTCTGGTAATATCACTCTTCTGCACACAACAGTCACTTGGAATTTCACAGTGACAGTGGGGTTGGAGTACATCACTTTTACTCTAACATACTAAATTTACCTATTTTAGCTAAGGGGAGAAAATACCTGTAAGCAACTAAGATCTGGTTTATACAGCTGAGCAGGTTTTTATAGTCTAGCCATTACAGAACAACAGTACAATGTATACTAGCCAAGTCATTGTGGGAATTTATTAAATAAAAATTTTATACAGATGATAATAATACTGATCACTATTATGAGAGTTAATTACTCACTGTCAGAAGGTGTAAAGAAATCAAGTGCCTTTAGTGTAGTTCAGAGAAGTATGGACCAACAAGAACAGGTAAGGTTGCTTTTTGTTGGTTTTGTCACCATCATTACATAAATGTCTGTAATTCAAGTGGTAAAAATAGGCATATTTGTTTGTTTTAAAATATAGCCATAAGGCTTCAGATGGATACAAGACTTCATGATCTGGGCCAACATCCTACTTTTGACTCAGAAAGTTTAAGAAAAATCTTACTATATATCTTTACTCTATGCTTTTTTCCCCCTCTTTCCTTCAGAAATAGTTAATGCTAAACTCTAGGGTGCTGGTATAACTCAACCTGGCAATTTGTGATTGAACAGTTCAGTTTCTTTTTTTGGTTGAGACAGTTTTTATATGCAATTCTTATTTTCTTTTCAATAGAAAATAAATTATCATTTACCTTATTATGTAATATATCCCTCTAAATAAAATTAACTAGAATGTTTAACGTATCACAAGCAATAAATGTTATGTTAATTCTATTACAAAGAAGAATTTCCAATTATTTTTAGCTTATGCAATTAGATACATGTTCACAGTTAGTGTATTGTGTATAACTATGTATAGAATCATAAACACATATTTATATACTTTAGGTATCCTAACATTTTTCTTGCTTTACAGACAGCAATACTGGGCAGGTGACATAAGTTGTATGAATTTTTCACTCTTTCAGCTTCCTATGGCTTTACATTTGGCTTTGTTTGTCATGGATTATTCTGCCCAAAGATAATGGTTTGGGGTCCAGTATTACACTTGTTACACTAGTCACACTTTTCTGTGTCTAGAAATACAAGTATTTTATATTTATGAGAGAACAAGACAGACAAAGAGCTATATTTGCATTATTAGATTATAAACTAAAAATAAAACAAAATGATAACCAAGTATTTCAATATACAGATGCAAGAGATATCTGAAACTTCAATTTGCATTCAAACAATTCAAATGAATGAATTAGAACTTAAGATTTGGTGTGCACAAGCACACAGTTGTGAATGTTGATAAGTGTATTTATCATGTTGTCATGGTTTAACCCCAGCTGGCAACCAAGCACCACACAGTCACTTGCTCACTCACCCCCTGGTGGGATGGGGGAGAGAATCAGAAGAGCAAAAGTGAGAAAACTCGTGGGTTGAGATAAGAACAGTTTAATAAGTAAAGAAAAAAACATGCACATTAGCAAAGCAAAACAAGGAATTAATTCACTTCTTCCCATTGGCAGGTAGGTGTTCAGCCATCTCGAGGAAAGGAGGGCTCCATCATGCGTAATGGATACTTGGGAAGACAACATGACATAACTAGGAATGTCCCCCTCCTTCCTTCTTCTTCCCCCAACTTTATATGCTGAGCATGATGTCCTACAATATGGAATATTCCTCTGGTCAGCTGGGGTCAGCTCTCCTGGCTGTGTCCCCTCACAGATTCTTGTGCACCCCCAACCTCCTCACTGGTGGGGTGGTGTGAGAAGCAGAAAAGGTTGTGACTCTGCTCAGCAATAACAAAAACATCTCTGTATTATCAACACTGTTTTCAGCACAAATCCAAAACATAACCCCATACTAGCTACCATGAAGAAAATTAAATCTATCCCAGCCAAAGCCAGCACACATGTTTAAGGAAATTGGTTGTTTGATAATATAATGGACATTGTAAAATAGCATTTAAGAATAGGTTGCTCATTATTGCCTTAAAGTCATGTCAGGATTTGATTGTCAACATGTTCAGATGTAAAGAAATGTGGAACACAAATCTTCCTTCATTGCGTGGCATGGCTCACCACATAAAAATGCTGAAAGAGCTGACCAATATCCTCACAGGCCTGCGCTTTAACATCTTTAAAAAAATGTGAAAATTGGAGGAGATCTGTGATGATTGGAGGAAAAAAAATATTACACTCTTTATCAAAAAAAACCAAAATAACAATCTGGGGAAGTACAGATGAGTCAACCAACTTCAATACCAGGGAAAATCATAGAGTGGGTCTTACTGAAACACATTTCCATGCCTGTGAAGGAGAAGGTGACTGGGAACAGTCAACATAGATTTATCAAGGGTAGATCATGATTCACCCAGTGGATTACCTTCTGTGATAAAATAACTAGATTTTTGATCAGCAGGAGAGAAATGGATGTCATTTACTTCAGCTTTAGCAAGGCTTTTGACACTGTCTTCCACAGTATTCTTCTATTCAAGTTAGGATAATACAGTCTGGATGGGAGAACAACCAGATGGGTACAAAAATCATTGGATGGTTAGATGCAGCAGGTAGTGGTGTTACAATCCGATTTGGATGAGAGGAAGGCCCCCTTGCATTCTAACCAACCTCAGATGAGTCTGGGAAGCTAGGGGCGGCTAGACCAACCTCTCATTTCAAGTTCTATCCCTTCGAGCAAGATTAAGACACAAACAAGGTCAGATGTTGTGAGTCCATCCATTTATTAGAGCACTCATGAAAAGAGAAACAGCGATAGGAAAGCAAGAAAGGAAGGAAAGGTGGAAGATAAAGCAAGAGTTTGGGATAGGAAAGTGCAACTAGCCACCACCATGGATCCGCGGCGTCCTGGGGGTCCTTGCTTCTGGGGTCTTCGGTGGTGTGGGATCTCCGAAGTGGGGAATCACCAAAGGGCACTTCGGTGGTGGTGTCAGAAGTGGAATCTCCCCTTGGTGGTGGTGGTGTCCAAAGTGGAATCTCCCCTGTGGGGGATCACCAGCGGGATCTTCAGTGGTGGTGGTGGTGTCTGAAGTGGGATCTCCCCAACAGAGTCTGGGGCAGTGGTCTTTTATAGGATGTGTACCTAAGGCAACAACTCCAGCTTGCACAATCCAGGGCGATGGCACATCTCTGAGCTTCTCCCATATCCCATTATCTATATCAAATGGGAGGCTCCTGGTGATCGTCCTTGTGATCCTGTGAGCAGATAACATCTTGCACAATCTCCTGCAAGATTCTGTTATCTCCTTGTCAGCAAGCTTTGAGACGAATGTTCAGCTGTTTTGTTCCTCACAAGTGGCTAATGAGTTGTACTCTGTCTGGATGCTGGTAACAGGTGGGATAACATAGGGACCAGTCCTGATTAACATTGGTAACCCGGAGGAGTTTATGGAAAGCTTGCACATAAGGTGTTTAGTAGACACCAGACAGGAGGGACCAGTTGATGTGCTTGGAGGCAGGGCTGCTGTCCAGGGCGACCTGGACAAGCTGGAGGAATGGATTGGCAGGAAATTAATGATATTCAACAAAGATAAATGCAAACTTATACATCTGGGAAGGAATAAACCTCTTTACAACAATACAAGCTGGAGACTGACTGCCTGATGAACAGATCGTCTGTAGCAGGCTTGTAGGATGTGGTGGATAGCAAGCAGACTATGAGCGTGCAGTGTCCTGGCAGCAAAAAAGGACAACAGTTGTGTTGTGTGAACAGGGACCTCCTTATTGAGGGAGGGAACCACCCCCCTTTATTCAGGACTCATTAGACCATATATGGAATACTACGTGCAATTTTGGGCTCCGCAATGCAAGAAAGAAATCAATAAGCATGACTGAATTCAGGGGAGGCCAGCAATATAGTTGAGGGTTGCAGCCCTTGTCCTGTGAAGAGAGCTGTGGGACGAGGGATCATTCAGCCTGGAGAAGAGATGGCTTTAAGGAAACCTAACAGCAGCCCTGACACAGAGGCAATTGAGGAGACACCAGCCAGGTTTTTCATAGTAGTGCATGGTGGAAGGCTGAGAAACAATGTGCATGACCTGAAAAAAGAAATGCTCAGGCTGGATCTAAAAAAAAAAATCACCAAGAGGACAGTCGAACAGCAGAGCAGAGGAGACCAGAGAATTTGTGTTATCTCTGTCCTTGGAGGTTTTCAAGCGACTGGACAAAAACCTGAGCAACCTAGTCTGCCCTCATATCTAGGACAACTAGAGGAAGGTTGAACTGGAGACTTCCTCAGGTTCCCTTCAACCTGAATTACTTCCATGTTCCTATCCTATGACCTTGTTCTATACATGTGCTGGAATGGTCATGTAGAACCACAGGCCAGATGGATTATAAAAACTGAGCAGAGTAGTCAGTGGGCCAGTTAAGCTGAAGATGCCACTGCAAGTACCCTTACAACAGAGACTCCCATTGCCACCATATAGCGACTGATTGGACTCCTTACATGAATGCGGCCCTGTTCTAACACCTCAGTAAATTAGTTTTGCTTTTAACAAACACTTTCAGTATCTGTACAATGGCAGTATGAAGTAGATTAATCAATTTAGTCATTTAGTCAATTGTGTAAGAGATTTTGAGGTAGGTTTCAGCATGCAAGACAATTTTATATTTCTTAATATTTTCTATTTCTGTCATGGTTAAAAGCTTAAATTAATATTTCAGGTTTTGGCTTTATATTATTTGTTGGTGTCTCGTGTGGAAGGAGGTGATATATGGGAATGCATATGTCTTTATCAGTTTGCTCTTGTTGGTAATCTTTAATATTACCATTGTCAGATTCAGGATAGGGTTAAGAAAGGACTATACTGAAAAAGCTAGTACTTAAAAATTGGTGTGAAAGTGTAAGTATTACAGTTTTTGGTTTTGTTTTGGAAAAAAAGTGGTTCTAGCCCTTATGAATGTGAAGACAAACTTACAAGTATCTGAGTCAAACAGAGAAGTCTAGATTTTGCTTTAAGTTTTGAAAGGCCTGACTCTTACACCTGACATTTTTATAAAAGTTTGGAACATGGTGGCAGAGCCCTAGCCAAAGATAATTTGGAAAGTATGAAGAAAACCTTCAGTGAGGAAGCACTATGAAAGGGAAGTGGGAATGACACTTCTGTAGTTTCCAATTCGCCATTTACCCTGGCATTCCAAAACTAAGGTAAGGAGTCAGCAAATATAAACGCTGCTAACAACAGGGCTATGAGCATTGACCTTGTAGTGGAGGAATGGACTGTTCCATCTTTTAAATATTGCAGTGGGACAAGCCTTTTTATTGCCTTCTCCTACCTAGGATTGTCTCCTTCCTGTAACTCTTATTAACACTTCTGCACACAGGCAGATTTAAGACAAATTGTTCAGAAAGCAGATACTCTAAAATCTCTTAGAAGCAAACTGCAGACAATATGCAATCAAGAACAAACAAACAAAAAGGATAAACTTGATAATTTTTGCTTAATCTAATGTTTTTTCCTACCCTCTCCATCCTTTTCTTTTAGCGGAGTACCTTACACATCCTCTGATCCATTAAAAACAACCTGATTAATTTTCCATTACAAGAGGTAAAAGCAAATGTGTAGTCCCAGTCTATTTCAACTGTATGTAACTCAGTTGCCTGAATAGACTGGGACTATTGCTGTAATCTGAGTTGTGGTTTTCCATCCAGGGGAAGTAACAAGTACTCAGAGTTGAAAACTGTCAAGTAAATGGATTCCTAGCCTGTTGGTTTTCAATGTCTCCAGGAATGCAGTGAAAGAAGCTGCTGACAAGGTGAGTGGGAATAAAGGAAGATGTATAAAGGGGTTTATCATCATAATAGGTGAGTGAAATACAGTGAAATTTTCCCTCTGTTTCATACACAATTTCAGTCGGCCGTTTGCCCTAGCACAAATACACATGATGGACTGCCCTAACAGAGAAATGATTTTGTCTATGCCATTGCACAATAAATTAATGAGTGTCTTGGACAACTGTGTCTCAGCTGACTTTTCTTTTGTTTGCCTCAGAGGTTTTTGAAGACCTCTCCAGTGATGGTGGATAATAATTGAGTCCCTACAGCTTCTTCCTTTCTGTTCCTCTGAGATCCTTCCTCTAGTGACTGTGACCTCACCGATCCTTCTCTTATTGTTCTAGGGTATAACCATCTCTATATTTCTACAGAGGATTTGCCTTCCAGACTTCAGCTACTGAGGAATAAATGACAATGTGCTGTGGCTTTTTATACTAGCACTTCACAGTCTCGTATGAATTGCAATTACATTTTCTCTTTTTGGCAGGTGTGGCCCCTCAAGGTTTTACACAGCTGAAGATCTGTGGCAGCTACCTCCTGAGCATCAGAAATAAGATAGCCCAGATGAACAGCAGCTGCACATTCAAGTACAGAATTATTTCTCGTGCAAAAAGGTTTAAGAATCCTTCCTGTAAAAATCAAAAGAAATATTCAGAGATGAGTGAGACAGTTAATAACACAAATGTCAATTTGTCCATTGAAAACACATTCTGTTACTACTTTCACAGTATACATTCATAACCCATATTTATTAAAGATATGTGTGAATTAGTAATTTCTCATTCAATGATCTAAGAAAAAACATGAGTAACAACCTATATAATGAAAGTTGTTGGGATTTGTGCTAAGAAAAGAATTGAAGTGAATGGACTTCTAGAATTAAAATTAAAATATCTGAGATAAGATACTCAAATCCAGAGGTAAGGGATACACTGAGCCACCTTGAGAATATCTAGAAGCTCTGTTCATATTTGTACTCACTTATGAACATGTTTGTTAATGACCTTTCCAGTCAGTTTTGTAACAAAACTTGAATGAACATTTTGGTCTTGTGATTTGTCTTTTGATTCCTGTTTTGTGGACATGATTCTGTGATATAGGGGAAAAAAAATGTGTTTGTGCAGACAAGCAAAGAGTTTGTTCTAAATTCTTTAGAAGGTCAAGGAGATACAAAAATCCCACACATCAGAAGACGAGCCCAAAGAAAGACTACCATTAACACTGTAAGAAATTAAAACACTGCTTCTCTTAGAACTTTTACATTAAGACAAAAGATCTTCTCCCTGCACCCCAGTTACACAGATCTTCTGTGGGTAAAAAGTTTTGCCTTGCCATTATTCACCTGACAATTGCATTGTTTTCTGAGACCTGTGATCTTCTGTTATCAGACCAAACGTTCTCAGCATATTTTGTAAAGCATGTTTTTTAAAAATGTTCAGAAAGTTTGTAACTGAATTCTTGCTGAAGGAAAGTAAGAAAATGCCTAAAAATTGGAGTAATATCTTTATAAAGAATAATTACTCTTTTTTTTGTTTGATTTGCCATATGTCTTTGCACTCAATGTGACTGGTTAAAAAAAAGTCTCCTGGTATACCAAGACTAGAGGACACCACAACATTTTAAAAAACAGGGTGAAATTCATGTATGCATTCTAATGCTTTTTTGAAACTTGTATTACATGGTATCTCTGTAAGTGTGGGAAAGCAGAAGTCTAGAATCAGTACAACAGTTTAGTGAAAAATATTTGCTGAAAAAGCAGTTTTGCTTTGAGAAATATCATTTAACATTCATTTTTAGCCATTACTTTTCTAAACATGGCTCCATTTGACCACCTTCAACACTTACCTAGTCTGGAGTGTTATCCTTGTGCAGAAAAAAATATGTAGGCAAGGAGTGCTTATTTGTTTTTAAGATGTAGGAAGAAATAAAGCGTTTGAAGAAGCCCTTGATGAAACAGTCTTATAAAAGAAAAAAACAGAAAAAAGATAAGAAATCTGTATCCTGAAAATCCCCAGATAATACACACCTGATTTGCTTTCCTTGCCAGACTCTATACTACCCATAAATTGACTTTTTTTAACTTTTTAGTATTTTTATTTTATTTTACTTGATTCACTTGATTATTAAAAACAGTGTGCAGAATCTGTAGTTTCGATGGTACTAGAATCTTCATTTTCATGCAAATTTTTTAGGCTGCACTGCATTCAAATACTGGGGTTTGGAAATAGAAACTTAGAAACTAGATAATGCTTAAAATATTGTTAGAGGGCACAAGAACATGGAATATTTTTGGTGAAAGCTACCAGAACACTCTGATCAGGCAAAAACCTGTAATATGATGGCTAATATGATGGATCCACCTTGAACATGGTAGATTCAAGGTTACCTGGAACATTGACATTACTGTGCCTACTTACTAGCTTAAGAAAAACTCCGGGGGAAAAAAAGCCCACAAAAGACGAGATAAGCACAGAGATAAAGCAATTCAGTGAAAACTGGTGTAAAAGTAGAATAGAAATCAGTCTTTAGTAAGTACAGTCTTTGCACTTAATATGAACTTCCAGCTGACTAGGGAAACCTGTTTATGAAGAAATGAGCAATCCCAGAAGAAAAACAAATTAAATTACAGGAAGCCACTTCTTACCAGTTTGAACTAGTTCTGTGTTTTCTGCTGAAGTGATTGATTTT
>VYZW01031149.1:0-45799 GCA_013401315.1 Balaeniceps rex | reverse complement strand
GATGGGATGGGGTGGGATGGGATGGGAAGCCTCTTCTCCACCAGGCTGAGTCCTGAGTGGGCCTGTGGAAACGGTGGGAGGTGTGGGATGCGTGGTGGTGGCAGGAGCACAACAGAGGGAATGGAACAGAGCCTTTGGAGTTTGGCTAGCCCGATCAAAGAAGCCAAATCTCTGTCCCTGGCCCTCTGACTGCTTTTCTTGAGCTGGAGGCTGAACTGATAGTTTGCTCCCTTATGAAAAGACACCAGGGAGGCAGAGCTATTTCCTCTTCAGATTGGGCGATTTTATGGCTGTTTGCACATTTCCCAGCTCACTTTGGCCGGGAGCCAGCCTGGAAGAGATCCCCACCTTTCTGGGAACCTGTGGGAAAAGCAAACACAAGGAAATCTCCCTTCCCTTCCCCTCCCTTGCCTCATGGGCAGCTCCTGCCCGTGCTGCCACGCTGCCAGGCGGGCTGGTTTCTCCCAGTGCCGCCACGAGCCATGCACGGGTGATCGGGGGATAAGTTTTGCTGCAGGGTGCCGAGGGAATCGCAGCACCCAGGTGTCCAGCACTCCCACCGCCCTGCCCGTCTGCACGCTCGCCCTGCCTGCCGGGGTCTGTGTGGCTGCCTGTAAGTTCGCCTGCTTTCTTTCTCCATCCCCCATTTGTAGGCATTTCGTTGGACATTTCGCTCCCCAGCCTCGTCAGTGCAATGTCTTTGCCATCACTGTGTTCACACAGACAACAGTCCTCTGCAGCCCGAAATGGAAGAAAATGCAGTAGCAGCTCGGCAGCCCAGGGAGCCCCTCCGGGGGTGGGCAGGGAAGCATGCCCGGAGCCCCATGCCCACCCGCAGCCTGTGTGCCAACTTCTTGTGCCTGGCATGAGGGAGCCCCGTGGGCTTGCCCAGGCTGGGAGCAGGGCTGGCTGGGGCCAAGCGGGCCAGCAACAGCCTCCTCTCCGGACCTGCGGCCGGACATCGACTGCAGGAGCTGCCCTGTTGCTCCTGGGAGAGCTCCGGGGGAAAGGCTGCGGCGGAAACGGCATCATGAGGAAGATGTCAGCCGATGACGGGAAGCGCCACGAGTGTGGTCGAGGAGAGACAGTATCCAGGCATCCCGGGCTGTAAACACCAAACACACGCAAGGTTGCCAGAGGAGATGGGATGAAATGAAAAACGCGGGCTCGGTGCCAGGTTCCCGGTGGCACAGGGCGTTTGGGTCTCGCAGAGCGTCTGGGGGGGCTGGGGCACGTTTGCAGGGTTTGGGGGGGACTGGGAAGCGTGCTTCAGGTCGCCCAGGCCCCCCAACCTCTGTTGCCTTGCTGGGGGGGCTCTCCGCTAGCCCCTCCAACCCAAGCGGTGAATGCCGGGGGAGAGGATCCCTGTGAAGCTTCCTGCCAACGCGCTGACAGCGCCCCGGGCTCCCTCCAAAACGTGGCACCAACCCGTCCCCAGCAGCCGGGGCAGGACCAAGATTTCTGCTTCCTGACAATAGCTGAGCCCGGGCCAGCCTGCATCCCCCGGGGCGTTCTTCCACCCCGCTATCCCCCTGACATGCCGGGATGGTGGGACACGAATCCAAGCCTGGATGCTTCCTCCCCGCCTCCCTCCTCCCCTCCCGTCCCCCCGGCTTGTCTTGTCTGCATCCGATGCTCCAGTGAGTATTAATAGAGTTGCAACATCTGACGTCTTAAAGGAATCCCCTGTTGGGAAAAAAGCTGCTCCGAGGGCTGGCGGTGGGGCCGGCACATCCCTTCCGTGGCAGCGCAGGGCTCCGGCACTCTCCGGCTGCTCCCGGCACAGGACCTGGGCTTTACGGGGCTCCTGAATTTAAACCTAAATTATAGATCCCCGTACACCGGATCCGTATATTTAAGCATTTAATGGGGTTTTACGCAGGCTTTTTTTACAACTTTAATGCACTTAGCACTAATTTGGGGAAGTTTAATGCAAAACACATAAATGTTGGATGGGAGACGGCCGAGGTGTTTTACAGCCTCTGGGAATTACGCAAAGTATGCGGGGCTCATTTTGACTTCTGATATCACTCAGCACAAAATTACCTTTGCCTGGCCGGGTGCCAGGGAGCCGCGGGCTGCGGCTGGCAGGCGTGATGTATTGCAATGTCACTCTCAGAGCGGTGACCGTGGCCATATATAAACCTGAGACCCAGGCAAGGGCTCAAAGCCTCGTTAATGCCTTCCCTAATCTGGCAGGATCAAATTTGCCCGATGCACTCGGAGCCGCTCCGACTCACGTCCTTTGGTTTGTGTGGTTGCCTTATTACGTGTTGTGGGGAAAGTGGAGACATCTTTGGTGCAAAGAAAACACCCCGCAGCGCCGGGTGGCTGGGAGGGGGGAACCCGCCGAGAAAACCGAGTAGGGCGTGATGGACCAGGGACCAGCCGAGCCAGCATCGTGTCTCTGCCCATCCCTTCACACCTCTTCCATCTCCACAAGTCCATTCTTCTCCATCGCGTGGTCTGAAGGCTGGAAATGGCTGTTTTCACTGATCTGTGCTCTATGTGGTGGCGTGTCTCCCATGGCATGAGGGATTGCTTCACTGCCAAAGCCAAAACGAGCCATACCTAGGCTAATGTTAAGGCAAACTGGTTGGGTCCTGGGCACAGCGTGCCTGGAGCAGGGAGACCAAGAGGTACAAATCCACCGGGCTGAAGAACATCCGAAAGCCTGGGTGCAGGGGAAAGGACCCACTGTGGACCATGCCCTCAGGAGGAGTTTTGAAGGAGCGTTTGAAAGTTGCTGGCTCTTTTGATGAAGGGGTTTGGCTGTGGGTTTGATCCCAGCCTCACTCACCGGTCTCTGAAATCTGCTTCATTTAAATCCTCGCAGCTCGAATGCCCTGGGAAGCTGCATGGTAAAGATGGTGGGAAAAGAGACGGCTTGAAAAAAGAGGCTCTCAGAAAAGACCCTGACGGATGCCTGGGTACGGACACCGAGATGAGTCTGAACCGCACCGGTCAGACGGTGTCCTGCAGCTTCCCCGGTGCGGGGAAGCACACGTGGGTAGCGCTTGCAGGAGCAGCTCACGTTGTGGATGCTCCTCTGTCCTAGGGAAGGAGAGGACCTTCAGCCATTCCTCCGCGCGGGGGGATCGCCGGCTCCTACATGCCGGCTGCGCGGTAGCAGCACAGCTCCTGGGCTCTGGCGGGCTGTGAAAACACCCTGCGTGGCTCGCCCTGAGCACAAGCAATTAGCAGGATAAGTACCATGTATAACGAAGTGAGAAATTACACCCCAAATATTGGTTTCTCAGCTAGTGCTTTAATTTAGCAAATGAGTCGCTTGTCCCCGGGTTGAGCAGCCTTTCCCTTCTCCAGCTAATCCCAAGGAAGCTGTATGGCTGTAGGAAGCTTTGCGCACTCTTCCCTTCCCAGATTCACTTATTATGAGTCGGAAAAATATCTCATCTTCTTCCAACCTTGGCCTTCAGGTAACTACATGGAACGGTGTCTACCAAGCAGACACCAAGCGTTAACTAATCAGGTCATGTCCATTAGACCTGTACTGATACTTCCAGGACCCAGAGGACGAGCGAAGGGCCAAAGGCATTGCACGCCTTACCCAGGGCCAGCAGCAACGCCGGCTGGGTCAGTTGGGCCACCGATTCACAACCCTGCGCTTAAGTCCAGGGAGGCATGGCAGCTCTCGCTGCAAAGGCTGGGATAGCTCAAATAACGAGGCAGCTTCAGCCACGAGGTGAGGTGGAGCTTGGGGAGCAGTCAGAGACTGCCTGGGGTCTCCGAAAGCCAGCGACCAAGGTCGGACCAGCCACAGAGGGACTGAGCTGGGAGTGCTCAGCTGAGGGTGGAGACAGGGTTAGGAGTCAGGCAGCCGGAGCCCGAGAAGTGATGGGGGGATGCTGGGAATGGGAAGGGGCAAGAGCATCCGAAGCAGCAGAGGCACGGCCAGCTGGCAGGAGCCTCCCGCCCCTGGGACCCGTGCTGGCTGGCAGGGCAGCTCTGCAGACAGGGCTAGAGGGAATCCGAGCGGTGCTGCAATGCAAACCCCGGCAGCGCTGGGCAAGTTAACCAGTACAGCTGAGGGAAGTGACTGCGAGGAACCGGGACGGGCTGTGGCACAGGGTGCTCGGTGTGGGCTGCTGTGGCTGAGCTGGGTAGAGCTGAATTAACGTCAGTGTGGTTGCAGACTCCTCATTTTACCCTCCCACGCGGCACCGCTGCTGCTTGGGACTCTCCAGTGCAAAGGGCGGACACACCTGGATCCTCCGGAGGTCCGTGGCTATAGCCACCAGCTTGCCAAGGAAAGGGAGATGGATGGGATGGGTTGGCATGGCATGGCATGAGTTATGGAGTAACAACATCTCTCTGTCTTTGTGAGCTATCACAGAAGGCATCGGTCGGGTGCCTGGGTATGAGTGCTGCTCCTGACGTTGCAACAAGGTTTTTCCACCTTTCTTTTTGCTCCAGGACAAACCTGCTATTTTATCATAACAGGCCAAGGGGCATATCAGACCCACATCTCTGGCTTAGCAGTCACGATCTGTTGTCCCCACACAGCCTGGTTAATCTAGTTATCTTATAACTAAACAGCTTATCTATTCCTGGAGCGCAGCCAGGGACTTCTGCTTCCTCAGCACACATCCCCAGGCAAGAGACGGGCCGTAGACTGTGCAGTGACCCCAGCAGCACAACTTGTCTGAGCGATCCTGGCACTGATTTTCATCAAGACACATCCCAGACACTCGTCCAAGCGGGGCGACTTTGCTGTTCCTGGGCAGCCCTGCCAAATTCCACCAAAGCAGCCAACCTCACCGTGCACGGTGGTCTGCCGCCCGCCGGGACTGCTGTCTCAGCATCCATCCTTGCTCCTCCGCTCCGGAGGGAGTCCTGGCAGGTCTTGGCTTCTTTCCTCCAGGCAGGATTTGCTCCCTCTCCCAGTGCAAGGAGAGGCACGCGGAGCTCTGGCAATGCCTTGCGCCCAGTGTCTTGGACAAACTCTGGCTCTTCAGCCTCGGGTTATGCAGACCAGTGTAAAAGCCGCTTCTGCTAGAGCAGATTTTAAGCCTATTGCACTGGGGCTACGTTCTCCCGGGGGAATGCCCTCACAGCCCTCCTAATCCTTCCTCTAATTTTTGCCTTTTCTTCCTTCATCTCTTTTAATTACTTAAAAAGCACCCCAAAATGAAATTACCTCAAATCAATTCATGCTCCCAGGAGAGCCCCAAGAAGCTGTGTGGCTGCAGGAAATTCAGAGGGAATATAGACCACGTCTCCAAGATTCTCCGGGGGCTTTAGCAGGAGGTGGCCATGAGTCTCAGCATTCCTCTTCCATTTCCTTCACCTCCTGAGCATCTCATTTATGCTCCCTGGGCTGGGGTGGGGAGGAGGGGGCTGAGCTGCGGGTGCCTTCCCCCGGCCGGCTGGGGCACAGGCACGAGAAGGTCAGTCTGAGGGACACCCTCTGCCTCCTGAGAGCTGGGGGAAGGAGAACAACATGGGACTCCCCTCTCGGGACGCGCTCCGGGCACCATGGCAGCCACGCTTTGCTCCTTGTGCAGGCACATGCCCCCATGCATGATGCAGAGCACGCTCGCATGAGGCCATGCGTGCGCTGCAATGCTTCCCGTGCATGCCTTGGCAGTTCAGAAGCCAACACCTCTCTTGCCGGTAGCTGGCAAAGCTTTTTTGTTGGAGGAGAAGCTGTTAGCGCCGAGCCTTGCCCTTCCTGCTCTGCTGCTCCTGTGACTCACAGCTACGGCAAGAGGCAGCAGGACCAGGCTGCCAGAGCCCAGGGGCTGGACAGACCTGCTGCATGAAGCAAAGGACGGGCAGGCACACACATGCATGCCCGGTGCCAAGCCAGCCTGAGTACGTGTCCGCAGACAAGAATCAAGGAGAAATAAAGTTCATGGCGATACACGCCCGCGCGCACAGATCGGCGATGGCACCGGGAGCCCTGCAGCATCCGTGCTGTTCATCCTTCCTGTCCCTGCCTCTGCTCCCTGCCTTGTTATTAGGTGTCCGCTTTGGAGCTGTCGGTGAAATCAGTGTTCCTGTCTCATGGCACTGAGCTCCAGCTGTCTGGGGGCTCCCCCGTTGTCACCTGCTCTCTCTCAAACCTAATGCCCCCATCAGTCACTGTCCCGTGGGAGCAGAGGGGAAGGGACTCTGGGGACCCTGTCCTCCCGTGCCGCTGCTCCAGCGCTGCGGCTCGTCCCTGCTCCATCCAGCCTGGCTGGGCTCCCTGCCAGAGGCAGCGCGGTCCTGGCAGCGAGTAAAGGGACTCGCTGTGAAGAAAGGCTTGGAAAACCCAAAGGGACCTCTGCAAGGGGGGGCTGACCAGCAGGGCTGGTGGGCCATGGAGCTGGCACCTCCAGGCAGCCAAGCCCTGTTGCTCTGCTCCGGGAGGTGGGCCCATCCTGCCCCCACCCTGCCTCTGTCCCCTCGGACGTGGCACCCTCCTGGGGCAGGGAGCTCCCCAAACTGCCCCAGCAGCTGGAAGCAAGCAAGGACCCACGTGTGGGCACACACGCTGTGGGGCTGTGCATGGTCTGGGCACTCCGTGGGGCTGCCCTGGCAGCGGGGTCCCTGCTCTGCTGGTCCTCCCCCCCTTAGGGAGCCCACCCCGGCAGGGGCCAGGCAGGGGGCTGCCATGCAGACACCCACCCTGACGATCCCTGTGACAAGTACCAAGAGCGGCGCAGACAAATACCCTCCCCGGGGACCGCAGTGGATGGCAGACATCTATTTTTCACTGCAGCTGAGCTGAATGTTAAAGCAGGCATCCCTCTGGGATGGAGAGGCTGCCGGCTTGGCCCCTGGCACCGCAGACCCCAGATCTATGGGTTTCAGTGGGGCAAAGCCTGACTCCAGTAAAGCCAGTGCGGTGGGCTCGGCTTGGCGGCCAGCAGCCAGGGGCTTGGGGACAGCCCACTGCTCCATCCCGCTCCCAGCCCTGCCTCGCTCAGGTCTTCCCATGACACCTGCATATGAATGAGGGGAAAATAGGACATCAATTACTCTGGTCAGAAATGGAAATGGTTTTTCAGATGGGCTGGGAGGGCCCCCGGGTGCCAGTTAGGCACACCTCTAATAGCCGGTTAGCGCAGGAGAGCAAAATGCTAATTGAAAGGGCCCAGAGTTACAGCCCCGCTCACTGCTGCTCCCGAGCTGCTTGCTGGGAAAGGAGCGGGTGTCTAATTGCTGTGACAAGAGCCGAAAGGCCACCAAAGTGCCTCCACTGCGGCAGGACTCGGTGCCAAGCTGGGGAAAGCCCCTACCTGCTCAGCGGGTATCGCTGCCGTGGCACGGTGGCACCTCCCCGCCGAGAGCCGGGGCCAAAGCCAGCCTGCGAGGGGGAGGGCAGTGACAGGACGGGGGGACAGGGCAATAAATACAGGATGTGACACTGCGGACCCCGACCCAGCTGTTGCTCAAACATGCATCAGGCCACACGTCCTTCCTCAGCATCCCTACGTCGCGCGGGGCTGAAGGTCAGGTTCACAGCAAAGCTGAAGCCAGGAATCCCTGACACCTCTTTATTCACTCCCTGGGAGAAGACGAAGTTCAAATCTTGAAATTTCACCTGAACATAAAATTTAAAAAAAATGTCATCTAATAAGTAAAGGAATTATCTTAAAAAAATTCCTCTTGCGAAGTTTGCAAGCGCTTTTGGAAGCAGTCGGAGCATTTTGTTTCGATGTTGATGTTTCAACTAACAGGAAGAATGCTAAAATTGAAATGAAACTCCTGGACCTTGCAGTATGTTTTCATAATTATTCACAAAACACGTCGATGAAATATATATGTTTCCACAAAGTCCTTCTAATGTGTGGAATCAGCATTTCCTGATGACAGCTTTCCATTGGAAAGTTTTTGGTCACCTCTCAAAAATGCCCTCAGAGACAAACATGCCCATGCTGCCCACGCTGCCTGCGCTGCCTGTGCTGCCCATGCTGCCCACGCTGCCTGCACTCACCCCCTCTGCGCCCGGGCAGCACCCACCATCCTGGCGGGGTGCAGCCCTGCTGCTGCTCTCGCCCCAGCTCTGCGCAGCCCCCGTGATGGCACTGGCTGCTGGGGGAGGAAATAGTGGAGAAGCTCAAGGTAATAATTTTATTTCCTTCACTGCTGGGAGCAGAAGGCTCTGGGGCCGTCCCCAGGATGGGAGCCCCTTGCCTGGCGGTGCAGTGTCCGTGCTCCCCAGGTGTGTGGCTCTGTCCGGGGCGCTGCAGACACCCCAACACCCCGTGCCAGCTCCCCGGGCTGCTCCCAGTGCTGGCGGCGGCCGGTGCCCTGTGCGGTCCGGCAGCTGGGAGCGTGCACTGGCACAGGGAGCCGGGGCATCTCACCTCTGGTGATTAATTATCCCCTGAGCCTGCTGACTCCTTCACCTCCAGACATAATTCAAAGTCTCTTTAAAAAAATCTGTGTTTTTCTTCTCCCTGTACCATTTAATTAGTTACACATGTCCCCAGAACAATATTTTTTTGTGGTGCGCTTGGAAAATTAAAAGAAAATGGTGATAAAACTTCCTCGTTACCTGCTGCTCTTTGTTCTGAGCTGCTGCTGGGTGTTTGTCCCCTTGGTCCCCGGGAGCCAGGGGACCTGCCAGGTTGCCCGACCGGGCACTCTCTCTGCAGAGCAGTTTGCCCCGAGGGGAAGGACCCGGATCTCTGCCCCGGAGCCGTCTGTCCTCACCGCGGGGGGGCTCGGGGAGGTGAGGGGGGCTGTCCCGCTGCATGAAGCGGGTTTCTGGAGGGCCGATGCGGTGCTCGATGGTCCGCTGCCCGCTGCCTGCACCCCGCTGCCCGCTGCCCGCTGCCCACTGCCCGCTGCCCACTGCTCTCTGCCCGCTGCCCGCTGCCCGCTGCCCTCCCGCCCTGCCTGCTCTGCGTTGCCAGGGCGACGGCAGGTAAAGCTGCCCGAGGAGCATTTGCATAACCTGCTCCTTCCCCATCTGCACCGCGCCTTTGGGAAGAAAGGAGAAAAAGAAAAAAAAACCAACCAACCTAGAAGAAACAAAGACGGAAGCCATCTGGTCCTATCCTGCTCCTGTGGACGGCGCCAGCATTTTCTCCTATTGCTTTACACAGCAGCAGGATCCGACCCTGCTCCCAGTGAAAGCGAGGGGTCCCATCTCCCCTGTCCTTATGGCTTCAGTGGGATTCCCGTGGGGGAACGTAACGCTGGGGGCAGAGCATCCCCTGGGCCCACGTGCGCCGGTGGAGCAGAGCCGAGGGATTTGGGGTCTTTGCTGGCTGTAAGTGCTGTCTCGGTGTCAGGTTAGGTCAGGATTATTGCTGGCCCTGGAGCAGGGGAGTGCGGGGAGCAAGGGGAAGGCTGGTCGCCACTGAACGCCTCTGCCCCGGTGGCAGCCCTCCTCGCTGGCCCCATCTCAGCCGGTACCGGCCCCGGGCAGGCTGCGAATTCAGCCTTCGCCTCTGCTGCATCTGCACCCGCCCTCCTGTCAGACTTTTTCTAACTCACTCTGGAATATTTTTTTCCGCAGACCTCCAGATCTAAACACATCCAACGCCTCCATTGTGCTGCCACCGTCCCCCCATACGTGATGAAAGGACGGCGAGGTGTCAGAGCCCATGCTGGCCCAAGTCCACTGGCCCGGCTGGGGCGCTGGCAGCCTGCGGCACAGCGCCTGTGGGGCGGATCGAGGCTGTGCGGGGTGACAAGGGGGCTGCAGGACTCGGCCCCCATCCCCCTGCAGCACGCGGCCGTACTGGTCCTGACTGGCAGCTGCTCCAGGCACCGGTGTTTCCACATGCCCCCTCCTGCCTTGGTCTTCCTCCTGGTCTCCAGGTGGGACTGTGAGCTCCCACCATCTCCTATCGCACCGTACCCCTCGGGACCAGCCGCAGAGGGCACATTTGCCATCCCTTATCTGCTGACAGCCACGCTGGTGGCCCCCTCAGCCCCGAATCGCCCTTCTTCGGCAGTCACCAGGCAATGGGGACCCTCTCCCGTGAGGGCCTGTGCGTGCTCCCCCTGATCCTGGCCAGAGCATCTGGACCCAGCCCCAGCTCTGCCTGTTCAGGATGTGCTGTTCTTTGCCAATGCTCTGAACACTTCAGTTTCCATCCAAAAACACAGGACAAAATACAAACACGGGGGAAAGCGCAGACTGCCTTGCAGCCCAGCACCAGTGCGGGTGCCATGAATTCCTCCAGAGTGAAACCTGTTTGGAGCTTTCCTCGCAGATCATAAATGCAGGAATTCAGCCTGTTGGGACCAGGCATTTGCAAAGTCCCTGCAAGGAAATATTTGCTTTAAAGGAGGAGATCAAAGCCACCCAGCCCAGTTCTCTCCTCCCTGTTGCCACCGACACGACCAGCCTGTGCCAAGTGGCCTGCACGCTGCTGCGGGCATGTGGCACCGGGGACAGCGGGGCAGGTGGCCAGCCTGCTGCACGGTCCCCCCGCTGCGTGCCCCCTCCGTGCTCGGCAGCAGCCCCTGCAATGCGGTGGTGCCTGCAGGGCCTCCCCCAAACCTGCAGCCCTGGGGCGAGGGGACCCCAGTGCCGGGCATGCTGCCCTGCTGCCGTCCCCCTTGGGGGCTCGCAGCCCCCAGCCTGGCACTGGGTGGCGGTGGGAGATGTTTCAGATGCTCATGGCTGTATGTGCTGCCATGAGGCACCCTCAAACCCATGCCCGCCTGGGACCCCAGCGGATGGACGAGCCCTGACGTGCCCCCTGCCCAGCGAGCTCTGCGTAAGGCTGGTTGCAGGGTCTGGCTGAGGAAACGGACCTTGCTGAAGCCCACCCGGTCCCACTCCACGTGCTGCTGAGCTCCGGCGGAGCAGGGCTGGGTGCTTGCATCCCTCACCAGGCTGCATCAGGAGAGAGGAAAGAAAAGGGGAAAGAAAGACACCCCCGAAACGGGGATTTATGGTCAGCAGCGACAAGTGCGAAGGGCTTGCAGAGACCTCCAGGTTTTATGAGCAATGGTTTAGAGTTGAGTGGCTGCTTAAATAAGTCTCTGCTAATCCCCGGCGCAGTGTATCCAGCTGAAATTGGAAAAGAAAAAGGTTTAGCGGGAAGACAGGGGGAAAATGGGAGCATAAAACATATTTTACATCGTGTCAGAGGAATATGTAATTTACAGCAATATTACGTTAAACAAACACTGGAGGCAGCCAGAAAAGTGGGGGATGGAGCAGAGGAACTTCCCTTTCAGCAGCAAAGGTGTGCTTTTCTCCAGTGGCCCCACTGATGCTGGCTGAGGGCTTTTCCCCTGGGATGGAGGGGAAGGGCACGGCTGAGATCAGCGCTTCTCCTGCTCCTGGTTTCGGCACCAGGACCGCTGTGTCTGGCCATGCCAGGGCAAGGACAGGGACAGCTGGTGCCACCGCATCCATGGCAAGGCAGCACAGGAGATGTCCCAGGGAACCACAGGCACTTCTTCCTTTTTATGTTCCTGTACCACTCTGCTCTTCTCACCCAGCAGAGGACTCCGAGCTTGCTGGACCTGGACCCCCCCTCACTGGGCTACATGTCTCTGCCTCAGCCCCTCCTGCGCTGTCACAGTGGGGTACATGGGACACAGCACCCTGGGGGGCCACGGGGGTCCTGCCTCGCAGGACCAGGCAAGTGCAGGCAGGTAGCTGCACCCGGGCACGTGCTCCCCTTGGGGACAGCCCGCAGCAGCCCCGCAGCAGCAGCTCACACAGCTGCTCCCATCTCACCTGCCCGTGGGAGGAGATATAAACCCTCCCAAGCGCAGCTGGGGACCAGGCTTGGCAGCAGCAGCAGAAGCAGCAGAGGTAGAGGGTTTGCTGCAGGGGCTCTCAGAAGTTGGGTTTCCTGGAGAAAGGGAGCTTCCTTCTCCATCCTCTTCTCCATTAGCATCGCTGAAGCAAAGGTAGGGTGTGTTTAGGTCCCTGGTTAGAAGAAGAGCAGCTCTGGCAGGATAGCAAGCAGCTGCAGGCGAGGCTGTGCCTTCCAAGGGGTGTAGGAGCTTGGGGGTGATCCTGCTTGGTGGGGCAGCTGATGGGGGGAAGCTTACCCTCCCTGGGATGCTCTGTCCTGGCCCCCCCAGGTGTTTGTGCCAACACCTCTGTAACCTTTCTGCCATGACCCCTTTTCTAGCGGTGCTGTGTGAAGCACAATTAAGATGCTCTTCTCACTTTCTCCAGCAGTGAGCAGCCAGCTGCTTCCCTCCACACTGCTGGCTCTGACCTTCCTCTTCTCCTCTGCCACCAACCAGCCCTGAGGCCATTGTGGATGGGCAGAGCGAGGAGCAGGACGCAGGACAACCAGGGCTGTCGCTCCCGGCTGCGCACTGTCCTGCCGATGTGGTCCCTGTGTGGCGCGAGGGGTGCGATGTCTCCATCCCCACCGCTCAGCCCAGATGCCGAGCAGCGGTGGCAGGAGGACGGGGGTCAGACGAGTCGGTCCCCCGGCAGGCAGACCTGCCTTGTGCCGGTGTGGCTTCCTGCCTTGAGAAATGCTTGCTTTCATTCACCGAGGTCTCTCGCCTGGCTCTCGCACAGCAGCCTGGCAGCCGGAGGCTACCAGGAAATTTATTAGACTTGTAAAACTTCAGGGCTCAAATCTAATTGTCTCCTTCTCCCCCCAGGTCCCTTGAGGGAAGCTCTTTGATTTAAGCCCCAATTCCAAACTGAGCCAGTGAGTCAGCACTCGGCGCTCCAAGTCAAATGAGTAATTTGCGCGAGGGCCAAAGGATAATTACAGCCCCCATTGTTCAGAGGTTAGAAACCCAGGGAGCAGCTCGTGTCCTGATGGAGGTGTACCCCTCGCTCGAGGACACTGGTCCCTGTCACCTGCCCCAGACTGGGATACAGCAAAGGAGAGATCCCGGTTCACCATGGCAGCAGCCAAGGGCAGAAATGTGGCACTTGTTCTCCAGCACAAGCATCACCCTGAAGGTGAACAAAAAGTCCATCAGATGTGGTCATGGGCTCTGCTCACGGGGCTGCAAGCCCTGGAATTTGCAATGGATCACAGAAACTACTGTGATGGGAGTGAGGTTGTTTTAATTTCATGAGGACTTCCAGCTGAGCGGGGTTTTGCTCAGCCATACAAAGCAGTACCTGCTGGGTGGGAAATGGAGAAGTGGCCAAGTACTGGCAGGCTGGGTGGGAAGAGAAGGTGGCTCAGAAATGAAGGGGCTGGAGGCTTGTTCCTTCCATTTTGCAGGGAGAGGCAGTGGCCAGGAGCTGCAGGTGGGTTGAGGACCTTTTCCTTACAGAAAAGGAAAGGTTTTGGTAGAGAGCTCTGCCTGGGACTGCTGCTGCTCTACCCATTGTGGTGGAGGAGCTTCAGGGGTAGGCTGGGGGGACTGGAGAGAGGATGAGCTGCTGCCAGGAGGAAGGTTTTGCCAGATTCAGGATGCCACAAAAGAGAGGGATGAAAAAGCAGTCACTCCAGCGGGGGTTAAAGGTTCTCATATGGAGAAGATACACAAGCTTGACTGGCCAAAAATGAAAATGCTGAGATAGGAGCAGCCCCAAGCTAGAGCTCAGCCCCTGTGGTGCGGTGCTGGTGGTGATGGTCTCCTTGCTGAAGGATCATCCCTTGCTCCTGCTCAGCCCCCATGGCAAACTGTCGGTGTGCAGGGCTTGGTGTGTCCTCTGCAGCCGTGCTGGGTGACACCCCTGTGGGTACCGGTGCGAGGAAGAGAGGTCCTTCGGAGACACGCGGGTCTGCTCAGTGGACGTGTTTCCTACCTATTAAACCAAAACAAATCTAATAAACCGACGGCCTGCTCCTCCGTGAGCTGAGCAATCGGACGTGAGAGGCAGGCAACGCTTGTCTGGGCAGAGCTGGCACCAACACCTCGGGTGGGATTGCGGTCACGCTCTGGCCGAGGGACCAAAGCCTGAGCCACCCAAGGAGCTTCACCATCGGCATGACGTGCTCTGCCTGCCACGCAGGGAGCGGGCAGCGCCGGGCTGTTGGCCACCTGGGGATGTGGGGTGGCTGGTCATCATCCCCCAGCGACTGCAAGGTAATCGTCCTCTCCTCCAGCCTTTTTGGGGAGAGGGATCTGCCTGTGCATGTGCCTGGGGCAGTCGCTGCCTGTGGAGGTGAGGGCTGGGGGATGCAGGGGAGAGGGGAGGAGCCGTGGTCCGGAGCCATGGCCGGAGGGCAGGGATGGACGTGGGAGGTCACACCATGGAGGGGAGGGGAGGGTGCTCCATTGCAGACTTGGGGATGGCCCAAATGCTTTTGCCACTGTAACTCTCTAAAATTCCCGTGCAGCCGCCCTCGCTGAGCCTGTTGTGCCCCGCTGACCAGCGGGCTGAACCCTGCCTCTGCCCCTGCCCGCTGCTGTGTCCCCGCGGGAACACGGGGCTGCTGATGGAGTGGCTTTTCTGTGGGGGTGAGTGCATTTGCCTGATCCCTTGACTGGAAAAACCATCCTGAGCTTCCTAAATCCCTGCAGCCTTTCCAACAACTTGCAGCGGCTTCGCGTGGGCTGCTTAATCGCTCGTTTTTTGTGATTATCTCGCGGGTTATCCTGGTGGGGGATAGGACTCCATGGGCAGGCTGTAATCCTGGTGCTCCGTGTCACCGGGCTGTCACCAGCTCCCTCGGCTCTGGCCACTGGGGGTTTGTTGCCTGAAGCAGCTTCATTACAGCAAATTATAAACTTGAGTGGATTTTGCAGCTCTGCTTGTGGCCCGCCTGGCACCAGCAAAAATGCTGCCCTCAGCAGTCTCTTTCTTCCCCCTTTTATTCTCTTTTTAAAGATGGACTTTGTTTTCCCGTTCAACAACCGCACTTTGCACGAGCAGCGCTGGCCGGGCTGAGCACGTTCCCTCCCCGCACGCAGCGGGGCTCTTTGCCCATCCCTGTCCCGGCTTGCGAGTGCTCAGCCCGGAGAGGGAGGCGAGGGTGGGGAGCCATGCTATGGGGGTGCTGCAGGGCGAGGGCCAGCCCCATGGCTCAGCCAGTCTTCTCCCCACCTGGGTTTCGCACGCTCTGGGTGTTTGCTCTGCAGCGCATTGGCACGCACGCGGCGACGGCTGAGCTCCAGGAGAGGCAGGAGGATGGTTGCCAAACGGGGATGTTGAGCGCGGAGGCCTGGGGAACGGGGCTGCTGCTCCTGATGGCTCTGGGCTTGCCAGACCGAGGAAGGATCCCACGCGGTGCGAGCATCCAAACCTGAACTTGCAACCTTCCCCAGCTTCTGGTTTCCTGGTACTTGCAAGCTGCTCGCAGGCAATTTGCAAATAAGAAAGGAAGTTTAAATTCACTCACCAGAAATAGCTTATTTCTGGGTTTGCAAGTTGTCTGGGAGCAGCTTACAGTTCTGTCATTTGCACTTGAGAAAAGGNTTCATGCCTCTGATCAAAAAAAAAAAAAAAAAAAAAAAAGAGGGGGGAAAAAAAAAAGAAAAAAGAGAAAGAAGAAGAAGAAAATGCAAAATCCACAGAGGGCAGAAAGCAGAAGTCTGGCTGGCGCCCAGAGCCGTGTGTTACGGTAGGTGCCTGGGAGATGCTCTGAGCAGTCTAACACACTTCTGAGCCGTGGTCCCCAAGCACCGTGCCGTGGAGGGAGGTGACACCGGCCCCTTCCTGGGCAACTCTGCCGCGACCATCCACACCGCGGTGCACTCTGCTGTGCCTCTCGTTAACAGGAATAAATGGATCCGGTGCAGGGAGCGGGTCAGGGTAGATTTATGGGGAGGGATTAAAAGAACTAAATATACACAGTTTGGTGGAGAGACGTTTAAAGGAAAGGGCATGTGTGTATAGGGAGGGAGTGAAAAGTATAATAACAGTCTATAAATATTTGAAGGTGTAGGCACCAAGAAGCAGATTGATTTATTCGTGGCAATGTAAATGGGATGCAGCTAAGGGAGAGGGAGAGAGACATGATGGGGAGAAGCTGCAGACGTTTCCCTGCAGAAGGAGCAAGGACCCATCGGCCTGGGCTCGGTACCCAGAGGAGGCACCGAGCGGGCAGGGGGAACGCTTGCTGCCTGTGCTTGACCCAAGTGGCATCTCGTGCTCTGCTCCACCGCCGTTGCGGCCGCAGGCGTTGCCTGCAGAGGTGGTCTGGGCCCTGGCCCTGCGGACCCCATCAAACTCAGCACCGGGAGTCTTTTCCCTTTCATCCCTTCCTCAACGGAGCTCAGACGACGCCTGTGCTGCTGCTCCTCCTCCTCCTCCCCCCGCCCCTCGTGGTGCCAAGCTGTTCATGTGTAAGGCGAACATCTTGGGCAGGACGCGAGCTCCAAGTCCTGCCCGGTTTCGCAGCGGCCCCCCTCTCCTCATCCCACCGCGGTGTCACGTTCTCCCGCCTGAGCGTGCCACGCTGGGTGGCAGAGCCTGGCTGGCATCGGCGCCGCCGCGCTCGGTGCAAACGCGACAGATGGGAGCGAGGAAGGCTTGCTCTGCCTGTGCCAGGGTGAAAATGGCTCAGCTGCAAATGAATATTTCCAGAAACCTCTTCTTCCTTGGTTTATAATTATGAGCAGATTTTCTTGTGGATAAAAGGGAGGCTGGTTTCAAAAAAGAAATGACCCTGTGTGGGAAGAACTGATTCTTCTTGGAAAAATATGGTGCCTTGAGCAAGTTTAACTCTTCTGCTTCCTCCAGGCAGGAACAGATTCGCTGCATCCGAGTTCCCATCAGCCAGCTCCGAGCCTGAGGCTTGGCACCGGCAACCTCCTGGTGCAGGAACCCGCGTCTATTTTTAAACAACGAGTTACTCTTCGCAGGCTACGCGCGTGGGGGGCTGCGATCCCCGGGTGAAGCCCCTCCTGGGAGGCTCCTGGAGCACCCGTGGCAAGCGGGACTCCACGCATTAAGGTCTCTGTCATCGTGACTGGGATGCACTGGTGGGAGGTGTGAGACGGTGGCGTTCCCCGTCTGGCGCTGGCCGTGGGTGTCCCTGCTCCGTGTGTGAGGGGCTGAACCTGCCCCCCATGGCTAACGGTGGTGCACACTGGGGCTATTTGACAGGGAATTTCTGCTGGGGAGACCACTATGAACTGGATTTGGTGTATTTAAGCCCAAACCGTTATTCTCTGGAGGGCTGCAGGTGCTGCACGCTGCTGCCCAGTGGGTGCCGGGGGTGAGCACCATGCCCCATCCCAAGCATGGGTGCCTCTGCCCACACTCGCTCCCCAGGGAGAGCCGCTTCCGCAGCCCTCGGCGGGGAGGCAGCTGGGGATGCGCTGGCTGCGGTCACATCACACGACCGCCTGTCCCGTCCCTCTGCTAGCCAGAGCATCGCCGCTGCGCACTGCGACTTGGGGAGCACAGGAGTCGGGAGGGCTGGGAGGCAGGATTCCCTTCCCTGCACCGAAATTGTCTTCGATATGTCAGAAATGGCAAGGAAAATTTGTGCAACAGACGTGAAAGGCAAAGGGGTCCTTGGAAGTTTTCCCCAGCGTGAGAGAAGCTCTTGAAGTTTATTCATATAACAGTCATCTTATTAAAGAGCTTCTTGGAGAACTTTGAGCAGCTTTCTATATGGAAACAAATCTGCCTCTATAGCAGCAGTTTTCTGTGTTTCTTTTGATAACGATAATGATCTTACATTTCTGTACAGCCTTTCATCTCGCCGGATCTTAATGAGCTTTACAGACAAATGTGCAAGCTCTACGCAAAGATCAATTCGCCCAACAATGCCAGGCAGCCGCTGCCGGGGTGGATGTGGCAGGTGTCTGCGCAGCCCACTGCAAAAGCAGTCCAGGCAGGAACCGGGGAGATTGGGGTTTGTTTTGATATTTTGTTATTTATTGAAAATGCAGGCAGCATTTTAGAGAAGCGGAATTTGGCAGGCTAGGATTTGGCTGGGACAACAAACTTGTCTCCCTGTCTTTCCTTTTGGAGCCGTTCCTCTCCTCAACACATATTTCACCCTTGGAGGTGCCAGGGAAGGGATCGCTTCCCGATGGCTGAAACTCCTGCCTGCCGTGGAGGCGGACAGCTTCAGCACTCTGCTCCGCTAAATATTTAATGTATTTTATGGGAAGGGTGAGGATGCCAAGAGGAGAGCGCCGTGCCAGAATAGCCGATGGCCCGTGCCCACGGTGCTCAGCTGAGCAGAGAGGCTTGGACGGAGGCGGTGCATCCATCACAGCCGCCCTCGCTGCCGGCTGCCCGGGCGTCGCACTCCCATTTGTTCTCACTATTTCTCGCCGATGCCCCAAGCGATGCGGTGGGCAGGGGCCTGGTCCCTCATCAGCAGCCTCCATCCTACCAGGATATTTCTAGCAACTGTTGTGTTCAAGGGTAGAGGCATCACCTTGAAAGCAGGGCTCTGTGTCCCTGGAGTCTCATCCGCTCCCAGTCCATCAGGCCAAAATTAGCATTGCCGTGAGGAGCAGCGGCCCCCGAGCAGAGCACATCTCCCCCTCCATCTAGGGCACCATTTATCTCCTCCCCGTAGCAACAAGCTGAGGAGTTGGCCTTAAGTGGAGAGGAACAGGCAGGAGCTGGGAGCATCCCAAATGCCCCTGGGTTCGTTGTTGAGCCAACATACTGACTAATGATCACAGGCCAAGGAGAAAGCTGCTGCTGCCATTGCTCAGATGTCGCTGGAGCCTTCTGCCTCCTGCTCTGCCCCGTCGCTGCTGCTGGCACCCACCTCCTCCTCCTCCTGTTTAAGCACCTTTTACCAGGAAACAGGCTGCCCCCCCCAGCACCCACCAGCCAGGGCTGTGTCTGGGTGGCACAGTCGCTGTGCCTCCTGGGGATGTGCCACCCCGGTCAGGTTGTGCCCCTTCCTCTTGGCCCTTCGGTTCACAGATTCTTTCAACCCTGTGGGGTTTCTCTGGAAGCAAATTCCTTTTCTCTCCTCCGTTTCTCTTCCTCTCAAGTTGACCCCTCCCGAGAGCCCTTTTATCCTCCTGTATCTCCATTTCCACCTTTTTTTGGCTCTGGTTGGGTTAACCCTGCCTTTGCTGTTTGCAGTTTGTGAAAATTATGCTGGCTCAGGAAGTTTTATTTTAAAAGCAAAACCCCCGTACACCGGCTGGCTGCCTCAGCGCAATGCCCGTTGTTAACCAGTGCCACGTCTGTGCCAGGAGAGCCCGCCGCAGAGTGCCCACGGGAGGCTGACGTGGGACATCCAGCCCGGAGGTTTTCCTCCCTCGTTCACTCCCGAGGATACAACTCGCCGCAGAGCAGATGAATGGGTCTGAGCTTAGAAACAGAGAGAGATACCTGCTGTGCATCGTGGCAGCGCATCAAAGCGGTGGGAGGCCAGAGGCGCCCTGGGGCCTCTTTGGTGTCTGCTTTTGCTGCTGCTCAAGATGGGTCCTGCTCCCCTGCCCCAGCTTTGGCAGCGGGGAGCCGGGCACCATGCGGAGGCATCGCGGCTGCTGGTGAGACTGGTGCAACTGGTGCGTGGCTCGGGTGCTCCTGCCTGCAGCTCATCTGCTGGCTGGCAAGGCATCGTGTGTCCCCTCTCCCCTCCCTGGAGCGGTGATGCTGGCACTGCACCACTTCCCGTATTTACGGCAGTAAAGCTGTAATCTCCCTCGATCCTCAGAAACCTCCAGGAGAGATTGATGGGAGCCCAGGTCAGCCATTAGTGACCGCTGCATAAATCACCCTCATTAGCCGAGCTCCCTTGGCAAGGCGTGCTGATATATGGACCTGCAAAGCATTAAGAGATCACGACTGCATACCTGGGACAGCTGAGGATTCCTGCTGCACGAGCACCTTATCAAGACAAGGGTGGGCTGCATTCTCCTTCTGGCTCTTCTTTTTGTTGTCTGCAAGTTTTTATCCCTGCCCTGAACCACTTGATATTTTTTAATCAATCCCAGACTGTGCTTTGGGCTGGCTACGGAGATGATGAACAGAAGTGAAGGGGAACCCACCCGGGGTGGTGGCTCTCAAAGAGAGGAAGCACCCTGAGCAGACATTCCTCCGAGGAGCCCAAGGCGTTGGAGTAACCCGTCAGGAGAACATTTCCCAGTGCCGGAGCTGAGGGTTGTCTCTGGCGTTCAGTCCTGTCTGCTCATCTGGAAGCCTGAAACAGCAAATGCTACCAAACCCCAACGTACCTGGCCATGTGTACGGGCTGCTCCCACCCCGTGGTTTGATTTGAGACTGAGTTGGAAGAAAATCCAGGTCCTGCTCTGCGAGGGAGGTTGAGACCGAGACTCGATGTAGTGCGTGGATGAGGCTGGAGGGCTGTTTGATGCTGCAGCGGTCCTGGCTGGCAGCCTGGAGGTGTGCTGGCATCGCCGGCTTCGGCTCCTGTGAAATTTTGCCAGTGAAACCCTGGAAACCCCCACGTACGCATGGTGCTCATCTGGGAACCTCCGTCCTGCTGCCCGGTGTGTGCGAGGGCTTGAAGGCAGTGGGCAGAGCCCAGCTTTGGTTCAAAGCAGCGAGGGAAGGGCTGTGGAGATGGCTTGTGGAAGAGGATGCTTTGTGGCCAACGGGGAGAGAAAGGTCTGTGGGAGATGAGGTAAACGCTCTCTGTGGACGCTTGCCCTAATAGAAGTTCATCAGTCAATTGAATTCATCAGGTGATTGACGGTAAAGGACACGAAAACATTCTCCTGAATGCTTATTTATGATGGGAATGCTGGAGTGGTTATCTGGAGAGTGCCTGTGGATTTGGGAATCATCCAGTCCAAGACCATCGGGCTCACGTGACCGTTCGTACGGCATTTGGTGTGGCTACTATGGGAAGAGCCACCGTGGCCCTATAGCTTCTATGGATTTGCTGTGTTTGCAGCCACTGACTCACTCTGGATAATGGGCCATGGCATGCAGTCAAGCAGTCTGCAGAGAATTTAGGCAGAGCCCAAAGCACTCTATCCGCAGGATGAACTATACCCACTGAACATATCTATTCAGGGAGAGGGTGCGTAGCGTTTTCAATTGTGATGCCTTTCTAATTAGGACCCTGAGTACTCAGGCAAAGCTCCCATGGAGTTTGTGGGGAGCTGAGGCTCTGGGGTGCCGCCCGCGATGTCGGGCTTGGGGCGAGCAAGGCTGGCTCCTGTGCACGCCCCGGGCACACTGTGGGCATGCAAGAAATAGCAGTCGCGTTCTCTTTCTGCTCATTTGCATGGAGACGATTGATGCTGCTACATTTGTGTTTCGAGCACTGAGGGGAAAGCTGAAATCTTTCAAAATCTGTTTTTCGCTGAGAATTTAAAAAAAAAAAAAAAAACACAAAAACCAAAATGAGGAGAAAAGCTAACAAAAAAGGTGAACAGAACCAGATCAGGGAATGTTTTTACTCATGTCAACTTTCATAAAGCTCCTCTCTCCTCCTGTTCCTCCACCCACCCAGCCCGAGCGCTGGCCCCGGCAAGCATCCCTCGGGGTGAGAACTGTCTGTAGGAAGATGCTGTGCACGCAGGGCGTATCTGGTTACAGCAAAGGGCTTATTAGAGGAGCCTGCAGCTGAGGAGTGAATCTTTCTTTCCTCTCTTCGGCTACAGCACAAGGCCTCCTGTGCCAGCGCTGGGTTAAATGTCCAATTAGTCTCTCGCACTTCGCTCTTAATCACTGTTGTTTGTTGCCGAGTGAGAGCCGGTGGGATCCATTAACTCCTCTTCCTCCTCCGGCTGGCCAGCTGGCTTGGGCCGGCTCCAGGTATGCTTTTTGGGGTCTGCCACCATGGAGAAATCTGGCCTTTTTTCTCTTGGGAAGTGGTGTGCTGTGCTCGCTGCCTCCAGGCTGATCCATAACCCTGCTTTTTGGCTGGAGGGGGAGGCACAACGGCAACCGTCGGGACGGAATTACAAAAGCCTAATTGTGTTTCACAACACGGCAACTTGCAGGCAGAGATGTAAAGCTTTATATAGAAATATAATTAATAATCCAGCAAAAAGCTGCCTCCTAGTTAGCGCCGTAATGCAAAACAAGGCTCAAGGGGCGAGAGGCTCTACAAGTGTTGGGTCTGAGTTCGCGGCTTGTCCTGCACAGTGAAGAGCTGTCTGGGCGATGACCGTTTCATAACCAACCGCAGCAGCTCTTCTGGGGGCTGCCTTGTCCCGGTCAGTGCTCGGGGGTTGCCGGATGGGTGCAGGGGAGCTCCCCCGCACCTCGCCAGCCCTGCAGCTGCGGGTGGGAGAAGGGCTCATCTCCCTCCCTGCACCCCTGAGACGGGGAGGGGGGATCCCTGCCCAGCAGGGGAAATAACCCATTAAACCTGTTAAAAGCCAGCACGGGCGTTACAAGGGCGGCAGTGAGCTCATCTGGCAAGTGGGGCCAGCAGAGTTTGGTGCTGTGCAAAGGGGAGAGCCAGGGTGTGCAAAGTGTGCCGGGTGTGCTGCTGGCATCCCTGCGGGAGTCGCACCAGGGCGGCACGGCCCCGGTCGGCATCGTGCCTCCCAGGTAGCTTGCCCAGCAAGAGCACGCCTGCCCAGCAGGTTTCTGCAGATGGGATGGCACGTTGCATGGTAGAAAAAAACCCCGAGCGGAGCAATCCTGGCTGGAAACGCCAGAGCGTGGCACACGCTCCTTTGCTGCGGGGAGCTGCTCCTACAGGGCTGGCAGAGTTGGGGCTGGACCATGCCACCAGCTGCCTGCCCTGCCTGCTCGTCCCACTGGGGACAGGCAGCCTCCGTCGGGAAGCAGAAAGGCCACGGAGAGGGAGGTGGTGTGGGAGCAGTGGCCGAGGGCAGAGACCTGGGGAGGAGGATCTGGGCCAGGTCAGCGGGGAGTGCTGGCAGCAGCAGCCGGTGCGTGGCAGCACGGTGAGCAGAGCGGGAAGGGCTGGTGGAGCCTGCGGTGATGAGGAGTGAGCCGGGACGTGACCTGCTGTGCTATCTGGGACGAGCTACGGTTTCAGGCGAGTTAGTCCGGAGGCAGACCCGAGGCGAGGGGCCGGAGGTAAGGAAAGCCTCGGATGCCTACAGCTGCTCGCTGTGTGTGTCTGGCTGCGGCATGGCGTGGGAGAGGTGTCAGAGCGCCGGCGCTGCCCTCCCTGCCGTGGGTCCCTCATGTGGCCCAGCCCCGCGGGGAAGGGCACGGTGCGTCCCTCCTGCTCCAGCTCGGCGTGCAGCGGTTCCCTGGGAGGTGGGAAGGAGCTGAACCCGGCTTTCCTCACCTCTTTATCACCAAGTATGAAAGAGCAGCATCCATCACCTCTTGCAACTTTCTTTGAAGGGCAAAGAGCAAGTGCCAGGGCGTTTTGTCAGCTCCTCGTCCTCGCTGGCATGGGAGCAGCGCTGTGACTCACGCAGCCCCGCAGGGAGCCGATGTGTAAATTGAGGTTAGGCTGAACTCAGCCAAACACCTTGGACCCCTCACAGCGGAGAAGCCTCCCTTCTGCCTTGGGCTTCACGGTTGGTGTCTGTAACACGCGCCAGAGGTGGCCCAGAGGCACAGGAGCACTGTCCGCCCCAGATATGCTCATAATAGGAGCATTTATAATGCACCTCTTCCCCCGACCACTGCACTTGCAGTGCCACCTGGTAAAAAAGTGGGTTTTTGGCTAAGATGGGTAACGCACCCTCTCACCTCCTCCAGCAGCCAGGTGAATGTTATCGTCCCCGTTTTACAGGCAGAGAGGGGGCACTTGGCCTGCGGTGAGTCAATGTCAAAGCGAGGGTTATAGCCTCGAGAGCCAGCCCGTCCTCTCCTCCCCGCAGCCAGCAGCATCTATTTCTCTCCAAGCAACATCCACCCTGTGTGAGACCGGTGCTATAAAGAACAAATAAAATGCTGTGCAAGCCGAAGGAAATGGCATCATTTAAAAATATGCACAAGGTTAACAGGCACAGGGAGGACACAGCGCGTGCGGATGGATGGTAGGAGAGCTAACAGATGAGACCCGAAGGGCAGTACCAGCAAAATCATCCAAGTGCTTAAGTCACGAGCGAATCTGGCTTCTCACCTTGCTTAAGGACTGTCCCAGCCAGGTGCCCGGGGACGCAGATTGACTCCACATCGCCGTGTTCCCACGGGACGGATTGATTGATTGATTGATTGATTTTTGCAGCACCGTCCGTAGCCCTGCACAGCGATTCATCACAAGCAATTAGCTGGGAGGGGTGTGCAGCTCCCAGCGACAGCCGGGCTGGCTCCCTTCAGACTGCTCCGACCCGTCCCCGGGCTGCGGCACATCCCCGGCTGGATGAGGCGGATCAGGGGAAGCACTTGGAGGAGCTCCTGGGGCTTTGAGTCTCCTGGGGCGAGGGAGCAGAATTGAGGGATTTTTAAAACATTTAGAAACGTTTGCTCTCCCAGCCCCGCAGGCACAGCCTGGGGCAGGTTGCCTATCCAAATTAGGCCACTGTCGGGTTTGTCAGCTGAGTTTTCATTTAATTTTCTTCATCACGCTCACTCACAGCAGCCTCGTGTGGATACCCAGGCCAGGATGCAAGGCATCCGGGCAGCCCTTTGTCAGGCTCCCCAGCTGAGCTGTTAGCACTGATTTCCCATGAATATTCAGCCATGTGAGATGCATCCAGGATGCTCTTGCACTCAGGGGACCTGGACTTGAACCTTAGCTCTGCCGTTGGCTTCCTATGGCTTCTCGGACAAACCAGCTCTGCCTTTGGCATCCTTGGATGAATCTTTTCATTCCCCTGCGCCTCAGCCTCCAGGTGAATAACCGGGCGGGTGGGTGAGCCGACGACTTGCTGCTCTGCACAACTCGGTGCACAGAGCACCAGTTCAGGGCTTGGCAGGGGTACAAGGCTCGCTTTTCTCTAGCAGTCGCTGGCTGACTTTGCTTGGGTCAAGCTTACCTCCCTCCATCTCTGCTATCCCATCTGTGAAACAGGGCTAATGATATCCAGGCGGTTTCCAAAAGAGCTGTTGTGCTAGAAATAAGGAACTCAGAAAAGACTGTGGGTCCTAAGGGTGTCTTTGTGTGTGTCAGGACTGCTTGTTGAAATGTTTTGCCGCAGCCACGCTTAGAAAGATGAGTTTTCTGAGATGGGAGTGACACAGGTGCATGGAGCTGCAAGTGAGCACCGTGGGGGATCATCCAGCAAGGGAAAATGGTAGGAGGAATCAGCTCAGGTAAGTTTCCATCACCAATGGTGTTTGCTCCCCAGCGAGATTAGAAAGGGCAGCATCCATCCTGGAGCTTGGCTGGAGCCGGGTGTCCGTAACGAGCCCCTCCGAGAGCCGGCTCTGCCTTCTCCGCAGGGTGGGGGAGATTTCGGCCCCAACCCCCCCTGCCCAGGCAGGGTCCGTGGCGGACTCCCCTCTGCTGCTGACTCTGCTCCGAGAGCCTCGGTTTGCAGCTGCAAGCTTGGGAAGGAGGGGGACCTGGGGGCAGGGAAGGTCCTGAGCAGTGATTGATGGGTTTTGCTCCCCAGCCTGTCGTTGCCTGGCCTTCTGCTCCATCGCAGCCCGGCCAGCCGAGGTTTCCCACCTCGCCCCTGCTCCCAGTGCATGGGAACAGCTGGATGGAACCAAATTTTCACTTGCCTTTGAAGAGCCAGCAGGTCCCATAGCCAGCAAAAACATTTACTGAAAAAATAGTAATAGATCTGTTCCCCTTTCATCAGGGTGAGGAAGGCAGCTCTGATGTTGATGTTTCTTACCCGAGATTCAGGAATCGCTGTCTTTAAAAACGGGAGCCCGGTGTGTTTGCAAACTGGACGGGCATCTGAGACCCATCAGCCCCTTGGAAGCAGCCCAGGGCTTGCGGCGAAGGCCTTTGGCTTCCTTGGCTGTGGTGGGCTCTGAATGGTTATTTCTCTGAAGCCAGTGCTTCTGTTTAGTGGTTTTCTCTTAATAAAAGAGATTTTCCTGCTGCCAGGATGTCATTGCTGAGGTATTACTGCTGGGCCTGGCCTTTGCATCTTTCAAAACTTGTCTGTCTTCAAGGCTGTTTACATGAGCTCCTGAGTTCAGCCCCTCCAGGGCAGCTGCAGTAGCTGGGTCCTCCCCGAGCCACGACTCACCCGGCTGAGAAGCTGCTTCCATGCGTGGGCTCTTCCTTTGCCAGAGCCGGCTCCTGGCTGGAGACTGACGGCCACCAAAACCTGCTCGTGGCTCCTGTTTGTCTCCTATGAAGGCTCTGGTCCTCGCTGGCTCCTGGGGACCCTCCGCAGCTGGCTCCTGGGGTGGCACAGGGGCTCGCTGGGTCTGGGCAGTGATGGTGGGGAGAGGCTTTCACATGCACCTCCCTGAACCCACCGGAGCTGCTGCTTCAGGGGAAAACCAGAACATCTCATCCCATCGGTGCTCCCTTTCCTCTGGGGCACCCCGGGCTCCGTGGTGCCCAATGACACAGGCTTCATCCCCAGCCTTAGGGAAAAGTTCCTACATCCCACCTCGACCACGCTATTTGCCCTCTCCCTGCCCATGCACGGGTGCTCACACGCTCTGAGCTTCTTTTAGATGAAGTTACGCGTTATGCCCGTCATTATTCCTGCTAAGCGAGATTCTTGGCTCTGCTCCTGCCAGCCTTAAACCACTCTGCTCCCCTTGCCACTGGGCTCGGGGTCAGCTGAGCCCCGGGGCAGGAGGGCCGGCAGGTTCCCGAGCCACAGTGGGAAAGGGCTTGGGGAGTGTCCCGTGGTGTGGACGACATCCGTCTGTCTGCCTGCCTGGCTCCAGGCCTCCATGCCGCTGGATTAGTAGCTGCACCTCTCCAGGCGCATTGACTCAGGCCCAGCTGTCATCTCCAGCAGCCACTGGGCACTGTCAGTGGAAGTGGATTTCAGCGCTCATTAATCCCTGGCCAGATTTGCTTTCCTCCTTCAGCTGGTTTTTCCAGGAGCCTCGTCCAAATATAATCTTGTCACTGGGTTTGCAGTGGTTTGGCAACGGCTTATAACCTCCTTGTTCCCCAGCCTCCCTCCCCTTGCCCACCCTTTGCCCTTGCATTTGTCGGAGCTGCCCTATGTCCTTTATTTTTCCCCTCCTCTGGTTTCCCTTAGTTTTCATGTGACCGGGCACACTGGAAGGGAAATTGGCTTCTTTCCCACTTCTGACCCTGCTGTGCAGAAGTGGGGGATGAGCACATTGCTCATAGGAGTTGCAGCTCAGAGGAGGAGGAGGAGGTCCAAAATGCAACCCAGAAACACCCGTGTGTGTCTCCTGGTGCGCGTAGGGCTGCAGCCCCAGCACTCAGCCCAGGGCACGCAGCTTTCCCCCTGCTCAGCCCTGGTGCAGGTGCTTTGGCGGTGTCGGCTCTGCCGGCTCGTCATGCCAGGTCTTGCTCAGCCGTGGAGAAACCCTGTGCTGCAGAGCAATGTCCAGATTCTTGAGCTGCAGGAAAAATTCCTCTACCCCCTCGGCTGAGGGAATATTTTGGCTGGAAATTAGTTTGGATTAAGACACAGGCTAGAAGCGAGGGCAAAGCCAGGTTCATGTAACTCTGGGCAAACAGTGTCTTGATTTCCATGGCAGAGAATGCTTCTTTCAGATAAAGCGCCCTTCTCTGGCGTTGCCGTATTTGTTGACCAGAGACGACATTCAAGGAAGAGGATTAGAAAATGGGGTGTGGAAATGAAGAGTGCAACAAAAATTCTTAGTTGGCATCACAGCTGAGGAGAGATGGAGACGGCAGGCAAATATTTCTAATGAGTCAAATGCCCTTCCTTCGCCCTAGGCTAAGAGCAAGGTAGTTTGGCAAATTTTAAAGCAAAGCATAGGCAGGGGGCACCCCCAAACTCAAACAGAATATTTACTTTTTGGGTTAGGTGGTGGCATTTTTGCTTTGGCCCCCTTCCCTCTCCGGAGAAGACTTAATCTCAGGATGAAAAGGCCAAGCAGCGCTTTGTGCTGAAAATGCCCGCCTCAGTTGAGTCTGGTCTTAGCCCAAATTTGCAAATAGTTTCCATCTCCCTGGAACTGCGGTTCCCAGTCAATGGGGTTTTCACTCCAGTTACACGGAGTCCTCAAACTGGTTAAAGGAAGAATCTTCCCCCTCTTCCCTGGTGCTGTTCTGCGGCGCATCCACCCTCCCTGGAAAAGTTTAAGTCAAGAGTGAATACTTTTCTGCAAGCCTTGCCTAGTTTAAACAATGAATTCTGGGAAGCGCCGTGGCACATGTTCTGCAGAAAATCAGAGTAAATGACCACAACGATCCCCTCTGGCTTCGTGTTCTGTGAAGCTATTGTTTGCGATGTGTTGAGGGGTGTTTAGCTTGGCCCAGTGTGTCATCCTCTCTCCGGTCTTTGAATAGACTCTGCTGGAGAAAATGACTGGAACAAGCCTGTTCCGTATTTGCTTTTGGCATTCATTTTTTTGTTTGTTTGTTTATTTCTTTGGGGTTATTTTAAGGACCTCAAGGTCCCCACAGCTAGGGAGGCAGGCCCAACACGTGTTGCACGGCTGTTCCCCTCACCGACAGCTGAGAACCACAGCTCTGATGGCAGAGGGATGGGGGAAGGTCCGATCCCCCTTTCTCCTGCTCCCTGCAGCGTGAAGGTGCCTTACCTTGCTCACCAAGGAGACGTGCTGCTCCCTTCTGCTTTGGGGGAGCAAGGGCCCTCAGCACGTCCGCAGTTTCATTGCCGTCGGAGCAAGCACCGCCGATTAAGCGATGCTCGCTGCATCCCTTGGTTGGTGCAGCTGCCTCAGGACCCGCAGTGACCTGGGTGCTCCGGGCTGTCTCCCAGCGCCGCTCCCCAGAGCCAAAGGCTGGAAACCTGGCCGGAGGCAGGAATGTGGGGTCCCTGTGAGCCCAGCAGTGTGCCCTGGGTGACCAGTCCACCTGCCCCGCTGCCTTTGGGGTCCTCCCTCTGCGCTCACCTCTGGTTCCTGCCGACCTCGCTAATGTGTCCCTGCTCCCAGCTTGCCTTTGCTCAGGAAGCTGATTTTGGGAACCAGCCCCAGGCTTTGTCTCACCAGCCTCCTCCAGAGGCGTGGACCCAGGGCTGTGTCCTGGGGGTCCGCAGGGGTCCCCCCCATCCCATCCCACTCCCCTCTCCCAGGCAGGACCAGCTCCTCCCAGTTGATTCCCAGCAGCTATTTGTCTGAGGCTCCCACAGGCTCTGAGTGCTGGGGAGTCTGGCACTGCCCCAGGCAATCTGCTCCAGCGATTTGCTATCCTTAGAAAGGCTTTTGTAAACACCAATCTGGATCTTTTTTGCTGCAATTTAAGACTATTGTCATTTGTCCCATCGACGCAGACACAGCTTGTTTGCTCTAATGTCTGAAGTGCTGTGAGAAACCACAGGTCTGAACAATATCTTGTTCTGCCCAGACCCCTGTGGGCACCCATGGGAGGCCACCTCCCAAGGAGCTCCTTCCCCATCCTGCTGCCGTCCCAAAGAAACGGGGGGGGGGGATTCTTCAGCTCTGCCTGGAGGAAGAGGAAACCTCAGATCAAACAGCCAAAAAGAAGGTTTGGATGTGTCGGCAAGTCTGCGCGCTCCCGAAGGGACTCGAGAGGTCTCCAAACCTCAGCTGACGGTGGTCGCTTACACCCCAACCGGCATTAGCCAAGCTGGAGCAAGCACGGGCTCCCGAGGGCAGGAGCGGTGACCAGGGAGTCCCTCTGTAAACAGCAAAGGGGAAGGAAGGAGCAGATGGGGAAAAGGAGGAGCGAGACGAGAGTGACAAGCCATCAAGTGGATGTGTAAGAAGGAGCTGGGAGGAGTGAAGGAGGAGAGGGAGCTGTAATTAGGGCAGGTTTAGTATGCATGAATTTTGCTGGGTTTGCAGCAGGAGGCTTGCCCAGCAGCTGCAGAAATGATTTATTACATGCTCACTACATTTGCCCTGTAGGAAGGTAAATAAAATGTACACACTGTCCCATTTACTCAGACAATCAAGGGGATATGACCCAATTTCTATTTTACTAAAATGTTTTCCTCCCCAGGATTGGACCCCTGGGAGGTGCGGAGTGCCGCAGTCCCCCCACGGAGCCGCAGCGCTGCACCGGAGCTGCATTTCTCTCATCTGCCCTTGTTGTCAGAGGGATCTTTGGATGCACAGGGAGCATTTAAACCCCCTCGCGCTATCCTGCACCTCCAGCGCAGCCCGTCCTGCCTCCCCGCAAGTGCCGGTGACCTGCGACAAGGGGGAGATCACGGGAGGTGCCAGGCCGAGCGCGCGGGAAATCCGCCCGCACCATCTGCGTGTCGGATTAGGCGATGCTTTTCCTCTGACGGCGAGATGAGAGGGAGACAGGAGCCGGGAGCATCATCTGGCTTTCACATCTGCTGGTGCTGCCGGGGCTCCGCACAGCTGGCTGCACCGCGCCGCGCCGGGGACGGGGGCTCGGACCCGGCTTCAGAGAGAAACTCCTGCGTGTGCGGCGGGGCTCCGACTGCGGGGGGAACGTGCTTCTCCGGGGGGGAGTGGGGGCCTGTGTTTGCTCAGTCACTCAGCAGGTCCAGGGGAGATAAGGGGCCTCCTGCACCCTGGGATCTGCCTTGTTCGGCACAATCCGGGCTGTGGTTACTTTTGCTGATACCCCAGATACAGCGTTTGCTGAATGGGCATGTTTTGGCAGCACGGTTTCTGACTGTTTCTGGGTTTTTTTTCCACCTCTGCTTGTTAAGTCTCCTCCGGCCTCCCCAGCAGGCAGCCCCGGGGCAGCCAGGAGGCTGCGGCCACTCTCTGTAGCTCTCTGCAGCCGCGGGGATTTATTGCAGATGTCGGGCAGCGAGGGGCTGGGGAAGCGGCAAGTGGCCAGCCTGGCCCATAAATGCCGAGGCCATGGGCGACGAAACGGGTATAAAGTGAACATTGAGCTAAAACCCTGCTTTTGGGGATTCAAGTTCAAGGATTTTGCTGTGCAAAGAAAGAGTCAGTGGGTCGTGGGTTTTTCTGAATCCAAATTTCACATGGCTTTAAGCAAATAGTTACAGGAAGCGTGTTCTGCTCCGTGCTTGGCTTTATCTGCCGGGTTTATCCTGGTGTACGCAGGCTGGCGCTCTGAAAAATACAGCCTTGTTGTGCTTGGAGAAGCCTGTCTGGACGAATGAGAGGAGCAAGCCCCTGCGTGACAGGCGCTCATGACAGCCCTCCCCAGCAGGAGCGATGGCTCAGCACCAGGCGCTCTGGGACGCTCTCACCCATTCCTTCCCCAGCGTGTCCCTCTTCTCACCCCCACACACGGGCGAGATGCTCAGCCCGGCCGAGCAGGGAAGAGCGGTTCCCACCCGCCGCTCTCCTCTGGCAGACGGGTGATGCTGAGGACAGGACACCGTTACTTAGCAACTGCTGAAGGATGCGGCTTCAACCCCACCCGATACCCAGCACCACCCTCCCCTGCGAGTTTTCAGGAATGAGCACAGTGCCCATCAGAGCTAGGCTCCATTGGGGGATTTTTTCCCTTATTTTATCCTTCTTCTGGTCCATACTTTTGGGCTGCTTCAGACCCATTTGCTGCCCAGTGAACTGGTCAGTCCTGGGCTGGGACGAATCCTGGCTCTGCCGTCCTGCAGGCAGGGCTGCCGGCTCTCTGGGATGAGCGGAGGCGCACATGCCGGAGCCACTGCCCCTTCTCCGTCTATTTGCCAGGCTCGGGGCTCCTTCCCCTGCGCCGCAGTCGCACTCCCTCCCACAGCCTGCAGACAAAAACCTAATTGCATGACATAAATTATAGCAACTCTCCAAGTAAAAGCCCAGGAAAAAAAAGGCTGTGGCTGGATGGACACTTGAGGGCTATTAGAAGATGCATAAATTCTTTTCCTTAGGTTTTTCATTTTTACATGTCTAATTACAGTGAAAGGAGCCTTTCAAGGGTTGCTGGACTGCCAGGGCACTCAGCAGCCCCTGGCAACCGGAGTGGGAAGAGGTGGCAGGGTCGGACACCCCGTTTACCTTGGACAGAGCCTGGGGCTAAACAAATGCCAAGGGCTTGGGAAGGAGACGGGGGAGAAACCGCTGCATTCCCCTGGGTCTCCCCCGGGAACCTGCCTTGGTTCCCCAGGCGCCCATCACTCCTAGGAACACTTCTGTGCCATTGTGGCCCCTCTTCATTTATCTGACGCTCCTCAAGCCTCCTGCAAACTTTAATTAAACATGCCTCCTAGGGGTATCCGGTACCCCCATTTTAAAGATGGACTGGCTGAAGACAAAGAAAATGAGCAGCGTTTCTGAGGACTGGGAATAAAACCCAGGAGGGGGGAGATGGTGCTTCAATGGCCTGGCTCCCCCCACCCCTGTGCTCTGCCTGGCAGGGGCTGTGCCGCTGGCAGCATCGCTGGCACCAGCCTCGGCGGCCCCAGATGTGCCGGGGAGGCTCGGAGGGAGCAGGAAGGACCCGGGAGCGGCCGTGGATCCCCCAGGCAGGGGAATCGCAGGCTGGGACGGGGAGAAAAGCCCTTAAACCAAGAGAAATGCAGCGGGGTCAGAGGGCAGGACAGCTCCCAGCTCGGGGCCCCGGCCAAAGCACCCAGCGCATGACGGGCTGCTGTGATAATTAGGGGCAATTTATACTTCCAGGTCAGGGGATCACTCTGGCTTGTCATCGATTTTTAGGTGGGTGATAAACTGCCTGGAAACCAGAGCTGTCAGGATAACACGGGAAATGTCCCATTAGAGGGGGAGCTTCTGGAGCAAGCACTGCCATCGTCACCCCCCTGAAGCCCCCCATGGCCATGGCCTGGGTCGGGGTTGTCCGTGGTTTGCTGCTGGCCGCCCCCCCATCCCTGGGGCTGGGACGTGCCACCCATCGATGCTGCGCTCCTGCCCGGAGCCCTCCCCATGCTCTGTGCTGGACCCTGCTGTGCCCAAGGGCACTCTCACTCCTCCGCCTGGGTGAAGGTGTGCTGGAGGTGGGTGCCCCCCCGAGCCAGGAGTTACTCTGTCCTTTCTGGGGAGCAGGCTTGAGAAGGCAGCCATGGGGTCAAGCTTCAGAAAGTGTTTGGGGCCACCGATTTTTCTGCATGTGAACCTGAAAAGAAATCCAGGGAAGTTTTGTGCATGCGTTTGCTACACTTGTCACTGCTGTTCCAGCGCTGGGGAGCAGCCCTTGGCTCCTGGCCCTGGACCCACAGCGGTTCACACGACAGTCCCGGTTGCAGGCTGAGGTGCCGGATGCAACAGTCAAACGTGCAGGTGCTGGGGTGTGCAAGGCACCGCTTCGTTGTCAGCTTATCCTGCTGCCGTGGGTGCTCTGCTCCAGCACTGGCTGCCACGCTGATACGAAGCGCGGAGCCCAGCAGGGCTGCGGTCCAGCCGAGGCGAGCATCGGGAGGTGGGCCTCCTGGCTCTCCTGCCTGGGACGGGTTTTGTCCCTTGGCTTGCAGAACTCTATTCACAGACGCAGCTTCTGCTGCTCCTGGTGAGCACAGCAAGAGCTTAAATATGTGTGCTCCATCCCTTTTTCTGCAAACTGCTCTAGCAGGTAGAACTGTTCCCAGATTTATTCCTCAAGCCAAAAGAAAGCAGCTAAATGCGTGCAGCAGCTCGAGCTCTCGCTCCGGCTGCAGGGCAGGACGAGCTGCGCTGCTCCTCTGCTAAACACGCACCCTGCCCGGCCGTCCTGTGGGTGCTCTCTGGGCGGATTTGATTGCACTGATACGATCCCACGCCAGATACGCTGCTGTATACGGAGCCTAGCTCTGCTTCCTGTGATTAAGGGTGTCAAGTTATGCCACGGACTGCACTCAGCAGTAGCAGCTAAGTTCTTCCCAAGTACGTTAAATTGTCCAGACCTTGGAGTGTCACGAAATTACAGCCTCCACACGGTGAGGGCGTGATGGTGCTCTGAACTTCTTGGGCTGAGAAGTGCCCTTTTCTCATAAACAGGTCCAAAACAAATTAAAAGTGACCTGGCTGAGGAGACTCATTAGGATCAGGGTTAAAATTGCTGGATCTGTGGCTCAGGCCCATCGCAGCCCTTGCACCTTGTCCTCTCTGGATATGGCCCTTAAACAGCAGAGGCACAACCACAAGTCCTGAGCCGTCTCAGTAGCTCCGCTCCCTGCAAGGACGGCAACCGGAGCGCTGCTGTCTGCACGTGTGCTGCATCTCGGCGCTGGGAACACGGGCGGGCACTGGAGGGACTGTGGCTGGGCACCGTCACAGCCTTCCTGGCATCCCTCCGTGTTGCTTTAGGTGACGTCCCCACCTTTCAGAAACGATCTCTTGTCCTGATGAAGACACAAACAGAAGCATCTGACCCAACCGCTGCTGGCCGGCAGCTGAAGCCAACAGCCCGCGGGCAGGGTCGCGGGAAACAGGCATTTCCAACAACAAAGAATTTGTTCATTTAAAGAAATCCACGCTTGCAAATGGGAAACGCAAAATTCATCAGATAAATTGTTTGCTCGAGCTGCGAGCGAGGCGCCCAGGGAGCTCCGGCATCCGTGCCCGCCGAAACGCAGGGCTCAGCAGGTCCCCCTCGCCGAGCGCTCGGTTAACCTCCTGCGTGGTGGCATCTTTGTGAGGATGCTCCTGTCATGCCATTAAAGAAAAAAAAAAAAAAAAAGGAGGGGGGAAGGGAAGCCATCTGGGTGATGGAAAAGTGACTCTGCATCACGGAAAGCCACCTCCAAGCTCAGGCACGGCCGCTCCTTGCTCGCAGAAGCCCCTCTCCGCAGCCAGTCGCTGGGTGGTCTGCCTCTTAATTACAGGGTTAATGCGATGTTACTATCAGGAGAAGTTTCTTAACCTGATAATGAGTAGGAAGCAGCTGTAGCTTGGAAAATGTAATAATTGCAGAGTGGAGCAATGTAATTATAAGGTGTGTATCAACTGCCTCCATGTTTACTTAGAGAAGACTAAATCCCCTCAAAAGCAGCAGCCGTGGCAGCAGCCGGCTCTGTTTCTTGCAGGGGGGTGTAACTGCGTAGGGAAGGGGGGAGCGGAGACAAGTCCTGGCCTGCTCCTCTCCGCTGCTGATGTGCCGGGGCTTGAGCCGAGGCTGTGGTGGACTCTGAGCCCGGCAGCACCCGGTCCGTGCCGTGCTCGGTTAGCATCACTCCTGCTCCAGCTCGCTGGAGAGGCATTTCCAGGGAGCATCACGGTGCCATGCCCAGCCCGCCCGGCTCTCGGAGCTCGTCCTGTGGTGGGACATCACCGACCTCGGTGGGCGACGGATGCAGAGGTGTCCCCTGGCCTTTCCAGGGAGCAAAAGGTGGCAGCAAGTGTGCCAGGGCAGAGGGAAAGTTTCAGGCTGAGGCAGACAGGAGCTGGCGCTGATGTCTCTCTCCTCTCCTCTGGAGAGGCTGCGGTCCCCAGCGGGGACACCAACCCAGAGGTGCAAGCACTGTACCTGTCGCTCCTGCCTCCCTCCCAGGGCTGCTCTCATTCCCAGGAGCTCCTCGGGAAAGAGCAGCAGCAAACTGTCACCACTCAGCCCTTCAGCCTCCCCTCCTTATGCATTTGCTGTCTCAGGGCTGGTGTGCCCCGAGCTCCTCCCTGCGACCTCAGAACTCTCCTTCAGTTCCTCCCACACTTACCTGCACACGAGGCAGTTTTTACTCTGCGGTCTCCACGCCAAAGAAAATTTCTATTAGGTGAAGAAATTGCTTCCCTTTCATGCCCTGAAGGTAAAATAACCAGAGGAGTGGAGGCCCACATCCCATACAGAAAAAGCAGCGCTATGCTGAGTCTTTCTCCCACTCCACACGGCTCATTACTCCTCCTTCATCCTCGCTGGTGCAGACGATGGTGAAGGTGTGCCCCAACACAAGCGTGCGGTGAACCCCTCACCGCAAGCAGGAGCTCAGCGACGGCACGCCGACACAGCGAGGCCATCGCTCCCCTCTGCCACTCCAGCTGCCGAGCAACGCCTGTTCATCCGCCGCTCATACACGGTCTGGGTGTATCATTTCTGTCGAGCGGTCACTGAATCGGGACAACGCTCCCTCCTGAGCGGGTCTCCTTCTCTCAGCGAGAGGCAGAAGGACCCTGCAGCCCGCGAGGCTGCTCCCCACCTGCGTGGGCACGGCTGGCTCGCTGGCACCCGGGGTTTGGGCAGGTCCCTCCCGTGAGCGCACACACACGCCTGTGCTCACGTGTTGGCTCGTTCTCCCTCATTCTCCTTCTGGGAAAAACCTGCTTTTTCCCCCAAAAAAGACAGATTTGGCTCAAACAAAACATTTGTTGCGATTTTGCTGGGTGTGCTCAATTATTCTTCACTTTTTTAAAAAAAAAAAAAGATAAGATATGCCAATACGGAAACTAAAAGTGGGTCAAGTTTTAGATGAATTGCAGTAATACTGACTCTGAAGCACAGTCAAACTGTTTCATCAGTCCTTTACAATGCTCTCCTTGAGATCCCGGCACAAAGGCACAGCCTCTCTCGAAGCATATTTCTGGGCTTCATTGCCTGCGCAACCTTTGCAAATGTCTTCCTTTGATCTTTAATAATTACCCTGTGCTAATGCATTTGTGATGTGATGAATGAGATGGAGAGGAGCGGAGAAGGGTGAGAAGAACCCTTACCTTTCCCTTGTCAAGGTCCTTTACTCGGGGCCTGTGATCTGCTCCTGCCGCTGCCCCAGTCATCATCCGTGCCGCAAAACGGCTCATGCCTCAATTAGGGAGTTGGACCGAGGTCCGCGATGCCTCGTCTTGAGAGGCAATCTGCCCTCTCCATGAGCTAATTAATAAGAGGAAATTCTTCGTGGCCTCGCACGCTCCCCAAACACTCCCCCTCTTTGGGGGGGACAGGAGGGGCGCGGTGCTTTCCGCCATGGCGTTGGCTGGAGGTGCTGTCAGATGTCTGGCTGGCCATCGCTCTCCATCGCACACCCGCTCCGGCTGCCGGAGGAGCAGGGCGGCCGGCGATGTCCCGTCCCTTGGCAGCATCTCCTGCCGGCACTGCTGGGGAGACAGCCGCAGCCTGGCTGGGCTGGTCGCCTGCACTGCCGGGGCATTGCTCCTCGCTCCTTGTGTCCCATTTCCTCTGAGGACAAGCCTGAAAATGTTATTTTTGATCCTGATTGCTGTGCACCGGCAGGATGTATGCACAGAGTGCTTGGATGGAGCTCACGCAGTAGAAAACGGATGGCAGATAAAAATTCAGCTTTCCGTCCCTCCTGGCTTCGCTCTGAAAACCCCAGAGAGTATGTAGGACCCCAGGCCTCTTTCGTGTCCCTCCTCATACTGATATAAATACAAGCACCAGGTCTCTCCTCCATGCAAAGTACCCCACATTGAGGCCTTTGCCCCATGGCAGGTGACACTGGTGCTCTTCGTGAGCAGCTCGGAGCCAGTGCAGGTATTTTCTCCGGATACAGGGGATGGGAAAGAGTTTCTCCAATGCTGAGTGGCAACTGCATGCAGGTACCAAGCAGCTGCGAGGGAGCAGGTCTGGCTAATAAAATCTGGTGCCTCTGCAAAGACCCTCAGCTCGTACAAAGCGGGGGCTTCTGCTGAACAATTTTTATTCGAGCACCCTCATTTTCCGGTCTCTTTAGTCGAGCTCAGGCCCTGCACGCTGGAAATCAGCAATGGAGATTAAAGCTGTGTTTGCAAACGGTTGGTGCTGCTAAATCAAAGCAAGCGGATTAGCAAAACCATTTGGCTTCTCAGTTCTGCTTTTCTGCCGTGACTGCGACACATAGCCCAACAACTCCACTAATCCACAAGCCAGCCAACCCCTTTCCCAGGGAAATCCACCTCCTCCACGAGGATGTGCGGCAGGCCGGGTGCGGGACGCTCGCTGCGCTCCCGGCTCGGGGAGCACACACCCGCCGGGCACCGCGCCGGGCACGGGGCTGCAGCTGGCTGCTGCCGGACGATGCGTCGAGCAAGGCATTCATCCCGCAGGACCCCCGAGATTCCCTCCCTTCCTGGTGCCATCCGCCACGCAGGTCAGTCCTGGACACGTCCCCCAGCTCCTCAGCTGTCCTGCTCCGTGCTGTGAGCGCTGGCTTCAAGTTAAAGAAAAACAATGGGCAATTACTCAGGGTTTACCCAGAGCTTTCTTTCCCTTTGCTTTATTAAAATAATTCAGATAAACAGCGGGAGTTGCTTTGTAACCACCTGATTTTCACATGTGGCAAAGGGAATAGGAGCAGCAAGTCCTTTATTTACGATGGCTGACCGCTTCCCACCACGTGGCTCTGGTTTTAAAGGCTTAAAGCAGTGCTCACCACATTTTCACTATCCAGGGTGAACTATTCTGGGCTGAAGTTTCCTTCCAGCTGTTCTGATTTTTGGAAATTTCAATGGAAAAACAATTAATTTGGTTTCTGAAGGAAACAAGCTGAGGGGACAACATCTTTGTTTTTCTCATACTTAAACCAACAAGAACAAAACTGGTGACACTATTTCAGAGACGAAGACCTGGCTGAACGTGGTGCCCTCTGAAGGGCCGAGGGCAGCAGAAAGAGCCAGTCAAAATCCACCCAAGTTAACCAAACTATAAGCTTTTAAAGAAATCTGAGTTTGCTCCTACACAGTTTGGCAAATAGATTTTGTGTTGATTCTATCCGGGATGGAAATGCTCCCAGGGCTCTGGGTTTCCGCGTGCCAACGGGACGGGCTGAACGCAGAGCCCCCCGCCAGCAGCTCCACGGCTGAGCTCTGCAGCAGGGAGCAGCTCCCGGACAGGCTGGGCAAGAGGAGACGCAAGTGTGATCCTGCCATGGGGAAGGGTGTAAGAGCGCACCACGAGAAGAGGCAGCAAAGACTTCACAAACACCCTCCGTGCTGTTTTTCCCACGTCCGAATGCCTGATTTTACCCTGTTAACTTGCTTTTAGCAGAGGAGCGCTCTGCGTGTAATGGAGACGGGCTCTGCGACCTCATCTGCTGAGGGAATTTGCCTTCACCGCAGCCTTGACGTGGGCTGCTTCCAGAGAGCTGCGGCTCTCAGGCAGAGCTCCCTGGCTAATCGCTCCCCAGGGGTGCTGCGAGGGAGGCACCCCCAGCCCCGTTAGCCACCCTGGCCGAGGGCTGCAGCAGCCGGGGCCACACGCAGCTCCCGTGGAGCTGGCGAGAAGTCGTGAGCCCACGGCAGCTCTGAAAGTGCTGTCTGGGTGCCCCTGAGACCAGGACTTCTGAAAAAACCCCACTTCTGTATGACAAAGAGGCGCAGGTCTTCGAGGCGGTTGTGGAAATGCCACCTGAAGTGCCTGATTTTGACTTACCAGCCCTGGAAGAAGGTCCAGGTGAGCTCCCTCGTGGTGAGCCTTTCCATACTGCTGTGGATCAGGCTGCACCACCCAGCTAAAAAGGACAGAAGTAAATTGATGGAGAACGGGGAAACTGAGGCAGACTAAGAAACTGGACTGCAGTCACATGGCATATCTGAAATGTGGAGTTCCAAATCCACTGCAAGGGTCCAGTCTTCCTAGAGCAGGGATCCCGACTTGCAGATACTTACTTCAGCTGCCTCCTCCGTTGCTGAAAGCTTGAGCGAGGTTTTAAAGCATCGTCCGCTGAAGAACGACAGGCTGGTCCCTAGCCAAGCCCCACCAGGGCCCAGGCACCCAGCACACCTTGGTGATCTTCGTAAGCCCACGAAAGCAGTGCTAAACCTCTCAAAATAGGGTGTTTTTAAGACAAAGCACTCTATCACCTCAGATTCAAGCCAACCCAGCAGCTACCTCTAGTCCTTTACCACGGGTACGTCCCAAGGAAAGGCCCTTTGCTTCCCAAGTTGTTGCTTATGAAGCTGCTTTTGCATTTGGCCTAGAATCATAGAATCATTTGGTTGGAAAAGACCTTTAAGATCATCAATTCATCGAGTCATCAAGCCTCTCTGTTTCCATACCAGCAAGGATGCCCCTGTCCCCCGGGCGTAACAGCAATCGGCCTCCCGTACCCTCCGCCTACAGGAACCGCTTGCTGGATATCAATATATCTATCAATATACGTGTGCATGTTGGTGTGCGTGCGTGTATTTTTATGTATATATGTAGAATCAATAAAAACTAACATTTAAGGAGCTGCAATATAATCTGCGTCATTGTCGGGAAATGCAGCGAGTGTTAAAAGCTTAATGGACAGCGGAGGAACGGATTTAAGTGAGCTGTTTGCAGACTTCAGCATGCAGGACGAGAGGGAAATCAAGGAGAGAGAGAACAGGAATTTAGAAGGATTTGGAGATGCTGCCTCCGGAGCTGGTAATGAATAAGAATGAACAGGCTGAAACACCGGGCTGCCTCCAGAACACAGCCCTGGCACGCGCTCTGGCACCCGCTTTAATTTTATGCTGTAGTTACCTGTTCCGACCTCAAATAAAACGATTCCGGTGGGAATGTTGAATTAAATCAGCTGCTCGGCTCCCCGAGATGGGCGTTTGCCTCCTCCTGCTTTTCTTACCCTGGAGATCTTAACAGCGCAATTGAAACCTTTGCAGCAAATCTGGGAACTGGAGTGGGTTCCCTGGGGAGGAGGAAGCTGGAGGATGCTAGACACGGATGGCGCGGGGAGGGGTGTGCGGCGGGGCTCAGCACACTGCTGTCTGGCAGGATTAGGCTTTTGCAGCATCTCGGCGACCCTGCTGCAGTTGTACATGCTCCTTTTTTTGGCCCCGAGGTCCAGCGTGGGAGCGCAGGAGGCTCCTGCCCCTTGAGGAGGCAGGGAGGGACCCAGGGGGTTCATGGACCAGCAGAGGACAGGACCCACACGGCTCCCACATTTCATGGGAGGGGGTGGCACCTGGGAGGATGGTGCCAAGGGATCAGCCTGCAGGGAGGGAGAAACAGTGGGAACTCAGCTGCTGGGGGCCTTTTGCACTGCTCTACCCCAAATCCACCACTGGGGAGCCTGCAGAGAGCTGCGCACGCATCTTCTCTGCCCTGCCCAGGGTCTGTGCTTGCAGACCGGCGCGGGAGCCGGGCATTGCTGTAGGGCTGGGGACACGGCCACGCCTGCTGTGGCTGCAGGTGCTTGTGACATTGCTATGGGGCTCCACGGAGATGCAGTCGCATTGATGTGGTTGTTTCATGTCTCCGTTTAGTATCAGGAGGGAGGAGAGATGGCAGCAGGCATGATTTGTCTGAGGATGATCCATTTAGAGAGCAATGGCTCATCCAATCCTGTCGTTTGAGAAAACACTGGGGGCCGGCGTGCAGCCACAAATATTACCAAGATTTTCCACTTTGACACCAACTTGCGTCCGTCACGGTCTGCCTTGCCTTTCTGCTACCCCTCCTTCTCCTCCCCCAAACATTTCTCTGTGCAAACTCAACTGGCCCTCAGAAGGTCCCTTTTCACCTCTTGTTCAACACGGTCCAGGGCTCATCCTCTCCACGCTGCCGGTGTGGGAAGGGTTAAAGCCTGCCTCCTCCGGAGGCTACGCTTCACTTGATAATACCATCAGCTTGTGACAGTGTTAATGCGGGGATCAGGTGCACGAGGCGGCCTGCATTACCCTGGAGAGAGATGAGTTGTGTCCGGAAGAGCCAGAACTGGTTACGTGGCGTAATTGCACCAGGGCTTGATGATGCCTTCCTGACCCCTTCCCTCTTAATAAACCATTAGCCGCCCCTCCGACGACAAACATCCTCTTGCCTCTTGTTGCACGAACCTCTCCTTCTCCTCCGTGGCCACATCCGACCCTGTCCGCCTGCCTCCGTGACGCTCCCTCCGGTTGGCCGGGCTGCTGCTCCCGGCATCCCAGGAAATGCAGCATCCCCCGGGCGGTTCCCCTGCTGCAGCGGTGCTAAGCCAGGGTCACCCTTCCCGCTGCCCCAGCTGCACCGCTCGGCCCTCCTGCGCCGTCTCCCTGCTGCCCTCCTGCCTATTTAATGCACTGGGAAATTTTTCAATATATATTCAAATCACTGCGGCTCTCCGGGAGCTGAAGGCTGCCATCCACTGCTCATTCCTCCCAGTCACCCCAGTGCTCCCAGCCAGGGAGGGGAGTACCAGGGCAGGGGAACTCACTGCTGGGATCTGCTGGTCTGCCCAGTCCCGAATGCTGGGTGAAGGCACCGTGTGCCTCTTCCATCCAGCCCTGCTCATCCAGGTGGAAGATGGCTATCGACGATGGTGACTCCTGGCACTCCTCTGGGAGCTGAACAAGGCTGAGAGTTCACCGAGGCAGAAAACAGGACCTGGTCAGGAGGCAGCAGGAGGCAGGGAGCAGCGCTCGCTCCTCGTGGGCTCAGCCATGCAGCAGCGAGGCAGCAGCTCTGTCCGTCTCGTACCCAGTATTCCCAGAACCACCTGAAAGCCCCACACACTGCATGAGAGACGGCCCCACTGCTGCCCCAGGGCCTGAGCCTGTGACAGGCACCACCGCAAGAGACCTGGCAGCGACGCTGCCGGAGGTATGCTGCTCCCTTAGCCTGAGAGCAGAGAAAGAGCAGCAGCAGCAGCAGCAGCAGCACGGGTCTGCAGTTCAGGTGCGAATGGCTTCCCAGTTGGAACTGGGGCGGGCTGGACCAGCCACAGCAGAAGCCCTGTGCCTGCCCAGAGAAACCCTGCAGAGGCTTGGAGGAAGGGGAGAGGGCAGAGCAGGGCAGCGGAGAGGCAGGAGAGATCGTTTCTGCAATGCCCTGCTTCTAAATAAACAAGTAGCAGGCAAACAGGGCTGGGTTTGGAGGGGAAGGCTTTCAGAGGCATTCTCCTGAGTGCTCGAGTACACAAACCAGACCAGCACAAGGAGCTAGTCCCTATCTTCCTTGTTCTGTGTTTTGCCAATAAACGTATCTGCGATCGCTGTGCGGGGTAGCATCCTTCAGCGGGGCTCTGTGAAACTTTTACAGCAGAAACTTATCTTCTGCTGCTGTTATTGGTTATTTGTATTCCGCTGGTGCTTGGAGCGGGTTTGCTGCAGGCATGGCAAGATACCTGCCTTGCCTCAAACTGGAGTTATCGAAGGAAAAATAAGCTTTTCCACGCAGGGCTGTGCCACATGATTTAAATACCCAAAGCGGCAGAGCCCGTGCAGTAAGCTGCCTGCGACGGCCTCGCGGTGCCTCCGGGTCTCTCCAGCTGCTGTCTGGGTCGCTTGCATCCCTTGCGAGCCGGCGGTAATGAGGATGCTGCGGCTTCCCCTCCTCTCCTTCCTCCGTGCATTGCTAGGATTTTACTCGCCGACTTTCTCCTCCTTATCTGGGCATCCCATTGCTCCAGTCCTGTTCCTTGTCTTCTCGCCGTCACCTCTCGCTGGCTTGACTCTGCCATCTGTCCCTGGGTTCGGGTGATGTTTTCCTGGTCTGGGGGTCCTGAGAAGCTCATGTCCGTGGGCAATGCCCCCATGCCCGGCTGGCAGGTGCTGTCCCCACCTCCCACGCTCACGTCTCTTCTGCTATTGCTCCTGCTCCTCAGCTACCGCCCAGTCCGGCAGAGAAGCCAAGTCCCTTCCCTGTCCTCTCTGGGGACAGTGACTGGGCCGAACCCCCCATCTCTCGAAGCAGCCGGTGACACTGTGACAGAGGGTTAGAGAATAAGAGCGGAGGGGCAGGAACTGAGCTTCCAAGCCTGGGAAGTGCTTCCCGTTCAAGCCAGGCTGCCCCGCCAGCCAAACGCAAGTTATTGCAGCTTCATGGCTCTTTCCACCCCTGCCAGTTCATATGGACGCACCCCAGTTCCACCGACCTGAGGGGGTTTTGCTCGGACAGCAGGACTGCTGGATCTCAAACGAGAGCGCGATGTGTCTGCCGGGTCTCCCCTTCCCTCGGGTGCTGCTGCTCCCGGGACAGGCTCTCTGCACAAGCACGTCTTATTTTTATCATCCTCTTTCACCACCAGCTTACCCCCACCTTTTCCCTCCATGATTTGGTTACAAACCAACTTAGAAAACTCAAGCTCCGGGTCAGCTCCTATTTTTTAATTAAAGTTTCTACTTTTTCACCTAGACCTGCAGCAGGAGGGCAGAGCTTTGCCGAAACTCTCAGCATCCCAAAGAGCCGCGACAAACAGCTTAAACCTCTGCATTCCCTTAACGTATGAGCGGGCCTTGCCCACCGCCCTGTCCGCTCCCTTCCCTCCCCGCACAGCCCTGGCTGCCCCGGTTCCCACACTCCCCAACACCTCGGGATCCTTCAAGGCTCGCGTTTGCCTTTGCCCGGCTCCTCCAGGCACCGCTCTCAGACAGCTGTGATGTATCGGTGACAAGCTCCCTTTGTGCCCCGCTCTTGCACAACAATAGATACTCCTGTCTGTTTATACAAGTTTGAATTTGTCCCTATAAATACGGTGTGGAAGGAACAGTAGACCATAGATTGCACGCTGACAGCTGAAAGATTAAGGGAATCCATTAACTAAAGCAACTGCCTGGAAATCTTATGCAGAACATACACCTGAAAGCTATTATTGCTGTCCTGTCATACTGCTTTATCTCTTTATTTAGGACCCTTTTTGTTTGGTTGAGGGTTTGGTGTTTTTTTTTTTTCCCCCCCTCTAATAATGTAAACTTGTTCTGGAGTAACAGAGGAGCCCTTGATTAAGTATCTAAGTATTTTCTGCTGAAGAATTTATGAACTCTGAGCCAGCACTGTCCTTGCCAGATCCCATGGAGCGTAAGGGGAGGGGGCACTCGCCTGTCTCTGGGTTTGTGCTGTGAATGGCCGTGGATCAGGTTTCCTCGCAATGAACTGTTTGCATTGCTCTCATGGGCGACTCCGTCTCACTTAAATATCTGGCTGCACTTAACCTTTTTTCACCTGAATTCTCTCCCTCGCTCCAGCACTCCCTGTCCCTACCTCTCCCGCCAGCTCCCCGCTTTACAATACAGCCCACCCTCCAGTTTACAAGTGCAGGCAGTCGCTCGGCTCTCCCGGCCCGCGCTGGATCCTGGCTGTGATACTGTTGAAGGTTTTTTTTTCTATTCTGGTCTATTCAGGTCTCTACACAATGCTCGTCACCATAGTATCTGTGCAAGCTCCTTGTTCTCCACCGAGCCCCACGCCTGCTCCGCTCCGGTTGTCCTCCCTCCTCTCTCCGCGCCTGCGGGGGGTTGGAGGGGAGGGGGGGGTTCTGTATGCGCCTTGCTGTGCGCTAGTGTTAAAGAAGGCAAAAGCGGAGACTGTGGGGCTCTTCTAAAGCAGAAGCCTTTGAGTCTGAAGAGGACTGCTCTCTTGTTAACACAGACCTGGCCTGCGCTCTCCCCGGGCGGCAGGTTGCCGTCCGACACCAGGGGTTCAGCGGGAGGAGTTTGTAAAAACCAGCGGTCTGCTTTTGGAAGCTGTTTGCCTGGGAAAGCACCCGCAGGTCGAACCCTCGCTGTTCCCCCTTTTCCTCATCCCTGCTTTCTCACTTCCCCGCTCCCTCAGCCGAGGCTTGCCAGCGCACTTCGGCGCACCTTGATTTCATTTTGCAGTCACTCAGATGATATTTGCACCTGTACGTATGCTCAGGCTGCGCCACGCGCCTCGGACGGTGATTTTAAAGATACGATTTCTTCCGCTGTCATTACGGATGGTTTTCTCCTTCGTTTGAAATCCCAGGGTGGGGCAGCGCGTGAAAAAAAGTGAATAGCATGGTCGGTGAAAATGCATCTGCACGAGTGTGAAGCATTTCCACAACCGGGGCTGCAGCGGCAGCAGGTTCCTGCAGCACTCAGCTCCCCCCGGGGCAGGAGGGCCCACATCCCCTCTGCCAGAGCCCCTTTCTGCGCTGATGTGTGAGTGATTAATGCTGTCCGGAGCGAAGAATAAAGTTTCAGTCGCTGCTATTGTAGGGGAACAGGAGCGGCTCCTGTACAGATAGTAACCATGGCATCTGCTGCTGGGCAAATACAGCCCGGTGAAAGGGCTAGCGATGGGACGGGGGCGTAAATCACATCCAAGCCCCTCTCCACACCGAGGATGTTACTGTGTTACTGAGACGTGAGGAATTTGGAAAGAGGTTTGTAAAAGTTAGGGCAGCTGCTCTGCTGCAAACCCGCCCGAGCCGGGCTATTTTCATTTTTCTCTCCCTCTAATAAATACCCGCAGGGTTTTCCACCTCCTGAACTCATCACTTCGCTTGTAACGCGTCAGTGGAACAAAAGCGGCTGCTTGCGAGTATCAGGAGAGCCAAGGCAGAAGAGGGCTCGAGGTCTTTGGAAACGCTGAATTCCCACCCATACCATGGCTGGGCTGGAAACTGCCTCGCCGCAGCGAGGATCGTGCGCGTCGGGATTCCTCCGGGCTGGGAG
>VYZW01031146.1:5372-17761 GCA_013401315.1 Balaeniceps rex | reverse complement strand
TTCCCGTCCCCATCCCCTTCCCCCCCGTCCCTGTCCCCATCCCTGTCCCTGTCCCCTTGCCCGTCCTCAGCCCTGTCCCCATCGCTGTCCCTGTCCCCTTTCCTGTTCCCATTCCTGTCCCTGTTCCCATCCCCGTCCCCTTCCACCCTCATCCCTGTCCCCATCCCCGTCCCTGTGCCTGTCCCCATCCCTGTCCCCATCCCTTTCCCCCTGCTCTGCCCTGCCCTGCCCACCCCACTACCTAATGCTGGGCTGATGCTCAGCACCCCGCAGGTCTGTGACACCCCCAGGCTCTCCCTGCAGCCCGCCCTCGGTGGCATCTGGCAGGCTGAGTCACCCTGGGCAGCCCCGGCTTGGTGGCACCTGGGCCAGCCTACCCTCAGGGACACGTAGCCACACCACGGGCTTCGGCCGGGGACGGGAAGCCCTCGGTTCTGCTTCTGCCCTGACGTGGGGTGAGAGGTGGAAAGGGAACGGAGACTGACTGCGGCCCCGAGGACGGGGGTCAGGGCACATTTGGGGACCAGGCAGTGGTGGGTCCTGCCTGGGGTTCGGCTGGGTGCTGGCAGCTGGGGTGGGAAGCCCTAAACACCACCCCAGGACAGTGACACATGGGGTGGACCAGAAGCACAGCACCCAAAGCACCTCCACCCTGGGCAGGAGCCGGGCAGCACCCAGCCCTGCCCGTTACCCCAGAGCTGCGCCCCGCTGCCCGCGGGGTGGTACGGAGGCAAGAGAGGGGGGCTCAGCCATCCCTCCCATCCCCTGCACCCCTCCTCTTCCCCTCAGTTATTTCGGGAGGTGACACCTCCATACCCAGCCCGGTGCCCTGTCCTGGGGTGCCGGTGGGAGGAGGGATGCAAGGGGCTGGCGAGCGGCCGAGGGCAGTGGGGGGAGGTGAGCCCCCCTACTCCTCCCCAGCCTGTTGCGGTTGGAGCCATGGAGTGGAAGTAACACGTGGTGACACCGCTGCCCAAAAAGTCGCCGCCAGAACAATAGTCAGGAGCGTGGAAGACGCAGGCAGCCACGCTGCCCCCAACGCTCACCAAGGAGCCGGGCACATCCCCGGGACACCCCGCAAGGGCACCCAGCCCGGGGCATCCCACGGTGCTGGGTGGTCCAAGCGGCTAATGAGGGCACTGTGCTAATGAGGAAGGCCTGACGTTGCTGAGGGTGGCACTGGGCTGTCATGCTGGGGTCGTAACCAAAGAGGCACCCGATGAGCTCCGGCCCTAATGGAGAGGAAGCGACGGGAAAAGAAAATGGCAGGCGAGATGACAGGAGCAGGGTTGCTTTGCCTTTAAAATAATGCAGCAAAATTAGCAGCTCTGCAGTCATTAATATGCAAAAATGCAAATCAGGAGGTAATTAAGCTGCAGTCCTCCGGAGGATATTTCCATCATAATGAATTCTATTGTCAGGGAAAGAGCAGCCAGGCGGATTTATGTTGCTTACATGAATATAAAATATGAGTATCAAAGCGCTGCCCTTGCTGCCTGCTGCAGTCCCCTGCCCTAGACGGAGGAGGGCAGAGGCCACAACGTCCCCGTCCCTTGCGCTGGCCCGGCTGGCGTTGCCCATCGCCGAGGCAAGGCGGCGGCCAGGGGACGTGGGTACCTGCGACAGTGGGGGAAAACGGCCTCTCCGTTCCCCCTCCCTCTGTGCCGCATCCCCGGCAAACCCTCAACCGACCGGCAGCGCATTGGTGCCGTGCCCTGCGGCGCCCACTGGCACCGAGCCCTGCGCCGGGGCTGTGCTGGCTCTTCGTCTCCCCAGGGGCCAAAGAGGGGCCGAGGACACTCAAGCAAAGGGGTGACTCTTCCCCGCGTGGTTGCGGTCCCCCAGTGACACCGCGGGGACCCGGTGCCTGAACCCATCAGGATCCCCCGTCCCGCTCCTTGGCCAAGCTCCCGGGAGAGTTGGATGCTGAGTAACTCTTTGTCCGTCCGTGCCTTCCTACCCCATGGGTGCGCCGGGGGCCCGGACCCAACGGAGGGTGACGCTGGGGAGCACGCAGGGACCCTCGGCCACCACGGTGGTGGGGACCCCAAACTGGGGGGATGACATGTGGGTGCCCCCAGGGTTTGGGGTGGCGGGGGCAGCTGGACCACTGATGCAGGCTGGTGAGCGACGGCTGGTGGCCACCAGTCCTCGGGCACGGGGTCAGTCCCCGTCCGCCAGGTCAAACCCCGCCACCGACCTGCCTGTGGGTGCCACGTCCCCCCGGCAGCCCCTGACGCAGCCCCCAAAACCTGGAGAGCGAGAGCCGGGTTGCAGCCTTCCCCTTTCATTCCCACCAGCGGTGTCCGCCGCGGAAAACAAACCGAAACCCACCCAAAATGAAATAGTTGGCCGGGTGCCACCCTGCAGCTGCCGTCTCCCGGCTCAGCCTGGCATTTTTCAAATGTCAAGGCAAAAGGCTGCAGGGCCGCCAGGCAGCCCGGCTCGGGGGGCTCGACACTGGGGCGGGGGGGCTGGGGACGAGGAGGGGGACGAGGACGGGGATGGGGAGGGGAAGGGGTGCGGAAGAGGGGGAAGGGACGCCCGCAACTCCTGCAGCTGTCATTGTCATCGTTGCGGTGGAGGTGGTAGGTTGGGGGAGGCGGAGGGAGCCGGTTACGGGTTAGATGGGAGGGAACCGGCTCCATCTTAGCGTCGCTGTGGTCGAGGCGAGAGAAGAAGAAGATTTTAAAAAAAGAAAAAAAAGCAAAAAAAAAGCAGGAAAGGAGACGGGCAAACAGGAGCAGCTGCTCCCCGGAGACGTGGGGCTTTTTTCTTTCTTTCAAAGCCACAAAAGTTCTTGCTCGCAGGCTCGGCAGCCCCCTCCCGCAGCCCCTCCTGCCTGTGGGCATGGGGAGGCCCCTCCTGCCCCACGCTGCAGTGGCAAGGGTGGCTGGATGGCGGGTGGCCAGAGGCCGAAGCCACGCTTGCCATCCAAGGGGAGCCGGAGCTGCACTCATCCCCACCCCAGAGCATCCCCTTGGCTTGTCCGGAGGGAAGGGTCCTCCCTGCCCAGGGGACCGTGGGGTTCGGAGCTGGCAGGGGACACCCATGGTCCCCAGCAGGACCGTCCTCATCAGCACAGCTGAGAGCCGGGTGCCCCTGCCCGTGCCCAGGGTGCCATGTGGGTGCCTCGCTGAGCTGGCAGACGCAACCCAGCGGTCCCCCGCAGCCCATACCTGCCACGGCCCCCCCGCCACCGCGCTCAGCCCCTCCGTGCACCTGCGAAGCCGGAAACCTTCATCTCGCCGGTAGAGCCCAGCGCCGGGGCACAGGGGGGCCGGGGAGGGGGTGCAGGCGGGGGGTTGCCTCCATTTCCCCGCTCCGTGCTCACCTCGCTGTCGGGCAGCAGGGAAATCGCTGCCTTTTCCCAGGGGATGCTCATAGCCCCCGCGTCCCATCCCTGGGGAGGTGGGGACACCTCGTGGGTGCCTGCACACGTGGGTGCCGTGGGCGCTTTGTGGGTGCATGCACAGGCGGGCGCTTCGGGTGCTCTGTGGGTGCATGTACGGGCAGGTGCGTTAGGTGCTCCGTGGGTATGTGCACACGTGGGGGTGTTGGGTGCTCCGTGGGTGCGTGCACAGGTGGGTGCTCTCCCCATGTGACACCTCCACCGAGCACCATCGGCATTGTGGAGCCGTGGTGGGCACCGCTGTACCCGGGTGTCCCCCTCCCCGGCACCCTCCTGAGCCCCATTAGGGCTCCGGGCAGCACGGGGTGTTTTAGGAACGACGCTCGGCTCCCTCCTTGCTGCGTCCCAGCTCCACGTCCAGGGTCACAGAGCCCGACGTGGTCGGGGTCCCGGGTTTCCTGGCTTTCAGGGTGGATGAGCAAAAGGGGGTTGCGGTGGTGATGGCTGAAAAATTGAAATCAAATCGGCTCTGGCGGAGCCCAGAAACGGAGCGGGCTGAGGGTAGAGTCCCAAAAAACCCTCCCCGGGCCCTGAGGACAGACCTCCCCTCCCCCATGAGTTTAGGGGGTCGCAGGGTCCCCAACTATTGCCCCAAAGCTACCGAATCCATCTCACAGCAGATGGCAGGGGTCGGGGTGCCATGCTGACCCCGAGAGAAGGGGACACCCTCCTGCCACCGCCTCGAGAGGGACCCCTGAGGGGACCAGGGCATTTTCTTCCGTCATTGTCACCCCAATACGGCCCTGGCAAAGGGTCACATCCCCACTCCCCCGGGGGCTCGTGGTGCACCGAGGCCATTCCCGGTCCCTGGGGGGGGACACGAGAGCCGCACGGCCCCCGGCAAGGCTGGGAGGCTGCGGAAGAGGACGGTTGGGAAAGGAGCACCCGTGTTTACATACGGTGACTTGCAAATCCCCCCTGACTCCCCCGCCTCGGCATCCCGACCGCCCTCCCCCTCGGCGGCAGCTCCTCTTGAGGTTTGAGGTGACATCCTGCCTTCTGCGCCTCGCTGTCACCCCGGCCCGGGGGCCCCTGGAGCAGGTAGGGAAACCACAGATGCAGCGGAGGCAGGGCTGGCGGGGCACGTCCCCTTGTCCAGCTCAGGCTGCACCCAAAAAATGGCAACTATCGACACCAACGATGAGTCAAGTCCAATGACCCCCCCCCAACCTCCTTGCACGGCTTGCGGGGGGCACCCCGCGAGGCAAGGAGCTCGCAGGTTCCCGTCCTGAGCTCCCCACTCGTCTCCTTCCCCTGTTCTGGGAGAAAACTGCCAATATTTGGGTTTATAAGCTACCGGGAAAGGAAACCAGCAAGCTATAAATGGGGATGAGCTCCTCCGTGCCGAGCAGCAGGTTGCAGCAAGCGAAGACTTTTGCAGCAGTGCTTTATTTTGGGAGCACGTGTGCGGAGGCAGGATTAGGGATAAACACGGGGCTCTGCCCCACAGCGCCCAGCCCCGAGCATCCTGGCTGCCCACACCACGGCACCCGCATGCCCTGGGCACCTCTGGACATAGACGCAGCCCGGTTTAGCTTCACCGCTCATGAAAATAGAGACAAGGATGATACCTGGCACCTCAACCTCCCCTTCCCGGGATGCTGGGGGATGGAGAGGGATGTGGGGATGGGACCACTCCCCATCCCCCTGAATTAACCCGGGGGAAAGCCGCAGTGCCAGCTCCGAGCACCGCGCACGCAGCAGGCAGTGCCCGCAGTGCTGAGCACAGGGGTGCTGTGCCTGCACCACGCGGGTGCCGGAGCAGGGGAAGCCGAGGCGCTTGGCACTTGTTTAGCTGTGAGCGTACAGCGAGATGCAGAGATAAGATAAAGCATCTGACGGCAGCCAAGTTAAACGAAGGTCACTGCAAACCCAGGCGGGCGAAGGTGCCCCCGCAGCCCCAGGTTACGTACGCACACATCCAGGTGTATATTTTCATTTCGGGCAGATTTGTGTCCTTCCACCCAGCTTTCCTGCCCGGGTTGATGAAAAGGTGCTGTTTTACACAGCACCAAGCGTCGAGCAGAGCTGATGGCAGGGCCGGGGGCTTCCAAGACACTTTTTGCCTGGTTTTGCTCAAAATCTGAGCAGGATGCTCTGCAGGAGAGGGGCAGCTTCTTGGGCAGCCAGGGTTTTTGTATTTTACAGTCGGGGGCTTCCCCTCCCAGCGTGAACGCGGGGCTGGTGCGGGGCTCGGCTGTCAGGGCACGACGCTGCCAGCTCCCAGCCTCCTCTCGCCGCCCCGGTTCCCCCGTGCCCCAGCCCCACGGTCCCACCGGCAGCACTGCCGGCACCGCCTGGGGCGGGCAGAGCTGGCACCCTGTGCCCCCTCCCCGGTGGCTCCGGGGGGGCTCCAACGCTGCCCATCATTGAAAGCTTTGAAACAGCTTCAGAAGTTGGGCTGCCCAGGAGCCGCAGAGCCGGGGCTCGGCCACGCGCGTGAGCGGTTCAGAGCCTTTGGCACAGCCGGAGCCGCCTTTCTGCCCTTTCCTCTCCCCTCTCCAAATGTGCTTTTTTTCCCTCTTAAGCTCCTGATTTTAAACAAACCTATCATGAACCCCCCCGGACTCCCTGACCCGGAGTTTTCCGGAGATCTCAAAAGAAGAGAAAGCCCCCAGGTGTCTGAAAACTGGGTTGGGGGAGAGCTGGGAGCCCAGGCCGGGGGCCGCCCGTGGGAACAAAAGGCACATCCAGGGTTTAATAAAGGTAAAAAACCCCTCCGCCACCCCGAGGCCTCCTGTCACCCCCCCCGAGGATGCTCCCCGCAGCCCCCCCGGATGCGGGTTTGCAGGGAGCGGGGTGGGGAGGGGATGCAGGAGGTGGGGGGTGACGCGGGGGGAGGCATCGCAGCCGGATTCAAACGGGAGACGCCTGACAGATGGGTCTGCCCTAGATTTCACGACTGGCTGCCGTTAATCTGGCTTCCTGCGCCCTCCCCCCCCCAGCCCACCTCCCCACGGCTCAGGGTTGCACCCGGGCTCCCCGCTGCCGGGGCGGGGGGTGGCGGGGCCCTGAAGGGACACGGGGGGCATCAGGTGTCCCCAGCCCTTGGCGGGGCTGCTGGGAACCCACCGGCCCACAGCCAGAGCCACAGCACACCGCCCTGTCCTAAACGTCCCCCGCCACTCGGGCACAGCCTGACACCCAGCCCCATGTCACCTCTCGTCACCCACACCGGCAAACCCCTCCGCGCCCTGCTGGCAGCGGTCGGGGGGAGATGGGTTTTGCTGCCATGCCCTTTCACGTGCTCAGGGCCAAGCATCTCTTTGGCCTTGGCCTCATCCTCCTCTGGTCTCCCTTAACCCACCGTCGGGTTTCACCCTGTCTCCTCTCTGCACCCCCCCGCTCCCCAAACACCCTGCAAAGCTGGGGATGTCGGGAGGGGGAGCACCCTGCAAAACGCCGGGGGAGGGACCCGACAGCTTCAGCCACAGAAGAGGCACGCACGGCTGGGCTGCGGGATTTTTGGTGGTCCCCCATGCGGGGACATCACCCGGTGACCCCCCCCGGCAGCTCCTGCCCCAGCCATACAGGTGGGGACAGGGCACCGCGCGGGGAAGGATGCTCTTCTCCCCTCAGCTGCCCTTTGCCGCGTCCCCAGGCCACTGAATCGTGGCCCCCCTGGACCCCCCGCCGGTGGCTCAGCCCTCCTGGGAGTTTCTGCTTCTCTTTCCTCCGAGCCAAAGTGACGTGAGCTCCCGGGGTTGCCGGTGTCTAATTATATCGCCGTACTGGTGCGGTTGGCTCCCCCACCCACGCACCGCGTCGGCCCGGGGAAGCGAAAGAGAAGCAGTGCCGCAGGCCAGGCCGGGTGGGAGGACACGGCGCAGATGCACCTGCAGCCGCGGCAAAGGATGGGCAAGAGCCGGCAGAGCTACAGCATCCCCTTGCCCGGCCCTTCCCGGGCGAGAGGGGGGGATTTGGGGGTGTCATTTGTCTCTGGCCCCCAGCACCCTCTGGGACAAGGTGATCTGGGCTCGTGCGTCCTTCCAGGAGAAGCACATCCACATCTCAGCCCCTTGCTGGGGAGCTGATCTATAAATTTAGGTCCCTCAGGGCCAGTTTCTCCCCGGCACCAGGTGGGTTTTTAGGTGCCTGCTCACGGTCAGGTTGGTCTTGGTTCCTGTGCCCAAGCCCAAGTTTTGGGGGTGTTTTCAGCATCTTCCACCCATGGCAGAGCCACGCGGAGTGGGACGAGGACATGGTGCAGACACGGAGGTCAAGGACTGGGGCAGCATGGAAGAGGACGGAGCCAAACTGGATCCCACCCATGCCGGTGGGGCTGGATCCAGCAGTGGGGAGGCAGCTGGGGGGGCAGGTGATGCCCAACCACCCCCCAGGCTGAGACCGCGAGGAGGGAGGATGGAAAATGGGGCTGCAAACCCTCACTTTGCTGGAGAGGAGGCTTGAGCCTGCTCCTGCTGCGGCGAGAGGTGTCCCCAGGATCCGGCCGTGCTCTCCCATGGCCGTGCCCCACAGCGGGGAAGGAGCCCGGAGCAGGGACTCACCTCACCGGGGCGGTTTCTATTACTCCTCAAATGATGCTGAAACTTGACATTATATCACAAAACCCACTAAGGGAAGAAATCTGGGTAGGGAAGGGAAATCCCCCGGCCGGTCCCAAAGAGGCGCCACCCTCGTCCTCTCCTTCCCCCACACCAAAGGCACAGAGGCCACCGCGGTCCCCGGTGTCCTGGCGCTCGGAGCAGCTCCGCTTCGGGGCATGTTTGCAAACTGAAACTTTCTGAGCCTCACCCACCTCACCCACAGCTATTTATTTAGCTGTTTAACTTGACGAAGCTGGAAAGGCGCCCCGTTAATGACACATTTACATCCCAGCGGCGTTCAAACCCCCAGACCCCGGCAAAAACCCTGCCACCTCCTCCTGCCCCTTCCTCACCGGGACTTTTGGGGTGGGTGGAGGGGATCTCTCGAGGTGGCAGGGGGTATATGGCAGCCCTTTAGGTGGGTGCTGCCACCTTTCTTGTCCATTGGGAATATTTACGCTCAGATTTGGCGCCTGCCCTCAGACTCTGCTGTTTTCACCGTGAAGAGCTGCCGGACAGGGCATTTGTCATCCCGGCCAGCACCCACAGGCAAGGCTCCCGTCCCTGTCCCCTGCTCCGCACCCACCTCCCGTGACAGCTCTTTCCTTCCCTCCATGTCTCTCCTCCTTTCCGCCTCGCTCCTTCCCCCCCGTCCCCATCCCCCTTCCCGGAGCCTCCTGCCTGCGCCTCTGCCCAGGTCGGGGCTGCCTGCACAGCCGGGGACCAGGCTCCCTTCAGCCTTTTCCCAGCAGAATCCCCCCCCCCGCCATCAACCTTCTCCCACCCACGAGCTGTCTGAGCCGGCAGCAACCTTCGCCCCTGCATCTGGCAGGGGAAGGCAGTCCCCACCGGCCCCCCCGGGGCACCCCGGCAAGGGCACCCCCGGAGAATTCCCCCCCCCGCCTCGGAGGAAGCGCTAAGACGGTTTCTGGGTGCGGGGGTGCCTCTTCTTTCCATTCAGAGGAGATTCCCCAGGCCCCCCGCCCCGTGAACGCGCTCAGAGGGTTTCCTGTTCGTAGGCGGATGCTATCCTGGGCCGCAGCGGCACGGGGCGGGGGGGCCCCACCTGCGGCCGGGGACACCGCGGTGCCTCCTCCAGCAGCCTGTGCCGAGGGCTCCCTCATAACCCCGGTTCGGTTTTGGTGGATTTTGGTGATTCTGCCCCGCTGCTCCGCTCTGGTGAGACCCCCCCTGGAGCCCTGCGTCCAGCTCTGGAGCCCTCAGCACAAGGAGGACATGGAGCTGTTGGAGCGGGTCCAGAGGAGGCCACAAAAATGCTCCGAGGGCTGGAGCCCCTCTGCTCCGAGGCCAGGCTGAGAGAGTTGGGGCTGTTCAGCCTGGAGAAGAGAAGGCCCCGGGGAGACCTTAGTGCGGCCTTGCAGTGCTTCAAGGGGGCCTAGAGGAAAGGTGGGGACAGGCTTTTTAGCAAGGCCTGTGGTGACAGGACAAGGGGTGATGGGTTTAAACTAAAGGAGGGCAGATTTAGGCTGGATAGAAGGAAGACATTTGTTACCGTGAGGGTGGTGAAGCACTGGAAGGGGTTGCCCAGAGAGGTGGTGGAGGCCCCATCCCTGGAAACATCCCAGGTCAGGTTGGACGGGGCTGTGAGCACCCTGATCTGGTTCAAGATGTCCCTGCTCACTGCAGGGGGTTGGGCTGGATGGCCTCTGAAGGTCCCTTCCAACCCAAAGCATTCTAGGATTCTATGATTTTAAGGCAGCTTTTCCAAGCCCCCTGGGCAGGATCGCACCCCCCGGGCAGACACAAGCATCCCCAGGCCCCGCTGTGCCGTGGGGACCGTACCCCGCTGCCAGGGTGGGATTTCTTTACAACCAAGTCACTCTAAACGTTACAATTCGGGGACCACTTTTCCCTGAGCCCCAGGAGAACCCGCGGGGCTGGGGTGCGCTGCGTCGTGGCACGACCTCGCGTTTCGCAGGAGTCCCACCGGCACCCAGTGGTCTGCGGATGATGGGCTGGAAAATGTTATTCTGGGTGTAATTAGGGAGAGAAGCGGCATGGCGGTGGCGGGAGGCAGCCGGAGCGTTTGTCATCGCTGATGCACTGGGGCAGTGTTTTGGATGTGTGATGGAGCATTTTTGCATTTCTCAACATTTGCACAAAGCGAGGGTTTTTGCGCGCAGAAGAATTCCCCGCTGAATTTTCCAACGTGCTGCCCCGAAGCTTTTCAACGCATGGTTGAGAAGTTTCCATCCCGGCTCTGCCTGGGCTTGGAGGCGAGCGGAGGCGGGTGCCGCAGCCGTGCTCCTCTGCAGGGCTGGATCCGGCCGGTCCCACCAGCACCCAGCTCTCCAGTGGGTCCTGAGCGAGGGCTGGGCCATGCCCCGTCTCCCCCCCCAGTGCCTCCCCCCAGCATCGCTGCCTCCCCTCCATCCCGCTGCTGCTCCAGCACAGACGTGGCCTGGGTGCTCGATGGCCGCCCCACGCCGTTGAGGTCTGTGCTGCGGCAGAAAAGCCGCTGCCCTTTCCTTTGCCTCAGTTTCCCCACCTGCAAACAGGGCTGGGGGCTGCGCGAACCCCCTGAGCGGGGGTCTGGAGGAGCAGCCGGGCTGTTCACGTCGGGGCCGCCCTCTGCTCGCCCGCGGGTCCCTGGGGACACATGTGGCTCCGGTGTGGGCTCCCTCCCCAGCCGACCACGTGCAGCCATCACTCATGCTCAGCCAGGAGCCGAGCCCGACGGAGGGGGGTGTCCTCCCCGCAGTGCCGGCAACGGGGACCCCAGGGTCCTGGCAGGAGGGGGGGGTCAGGGCCACTGACGTCCCTGCTCCACGCCATGCCCGAAAGGGTGAAGGAAGCGAGGAAGAAGAGGGTCCCTGATGCCCGCATGCGAAGGCAAGGAGGACGATCACGCTCTCTGCATCACTTCTGTCCCCCCAGCGAGAAGAAAAGGAGCAAAATAGGTCGGAGAAGGGGACCCATCGCTGTCACCAATGTCCACCACGGGCAGGCCACACCGATGAGCAGCCCCAGCGGGCAGGGATGGACCCGGGTCTATCATTCGACTGCAGGCTGCCCCGTGGGAGATATTCCCTGTCATAACTCAGCTGATAGAATCGTGACAGTGGCGCGCGTTGCAGGGTCTGCCGGGGGCAGCACCCAAAGGGAGGACGGCGAGCGAAGCTGATGATGCTTTGGGGGAGCTGGCGGTGGCCCAGGCTCACCCTTTGGAGGAGGGAGCACCCGTGCACCGGGCTGAGCAGCACCCCTGCGGGGTGGCCAGGAGCCGGAGGGTGCCCCGCTCTGCTGCAGGTGCTGCGGGGGCGGCCGGGAAGGAGGGGCCACCCTTGGAGGAGAGGGGGACAGGGTGGCCACAGGGTCTGTAACCGCTGGCCGAGCTGCCTGGAGAGCGCGAGCCAAGCTCGAAGCCTGCCCTCACCGAGAGCCCATCGCTGCGGCAGCCGTCTGCCGCCATCCCGCAGGCTGGGGACAAAGTCGCTGTAATGTGAGAGATGGGAGGGTTTGAAAAAAAAGAAGAAAAAAAAAGAGTTCTGAGGCCTTTTTTCTCTCTCCCTGTTGTTGTTGTTGACCATAAATAATAATTAAACCACCATTTCCAGCCGAGGCCACTTGTTTTAAATTTCCTGGCTAAAGTGATGTAACAGCTGTGCGTGATGCAACGCCATGTGGAATGCATCATTCAGGAAACCAAAAACAAAACTGCCTTTCTGGCCAAATATTCGGCATATCTCCTGCCCCCAGCCCCCGGCTCGGGGGGTCCAGCAGCCCCCAGGTCTGGGCTGGGCATCCCCGATGCTCCCAAGGGACCCGGCTCTGGGTGCCCGGAGCGAGGACAGCAAGGGGCAGCTGGGGGGGGGGCACAGGGGGGAGGCAGCTCCCTGGTCTGCGCCGGCTGATCTCCAGGTCTTCTTTAATTAAAAAACATTACAAATTAAGAACTGGTGCTTTGCTGAGGACAAATAAACCTGCACAAGCCCGGCATGCAGCCTGCCACGGAGCGGGGGGTCTGGTGGGCTCTTCCTGGGGGGTTCTGCCATTTTCTCCCCCTCTCCCCCCTCAGTTTTGCCCTGCCCTGGGGCCTCGCTGTGATGGCCGGGGTAGCCAAAAGCTGATGGTGGCTTCAGCAGGGCTCCTGCCACCCCCACGTCCCCCCCAACGTTGCTGGAGGGATGTGGGGGCTCCCTGGCTGACCCCTTCCACGGCTGGACTGTCTGGCAGGGTTTAACCCCCCCTCGGCTCCCCACTGCTACAGGGAAAAATAAACTCTCTGGGATGCCCAAAACCACCCCCCTGCCCCGTCCCCCCCCGCAGCATCATGGCTGTCCCACGCCCAGCGCCGAGAGCGGGAGCCCGACCTGCCTGCGAAACGGGGCTGGCCAGCAAGGACAGGCAAGAGGGGGAAGAAAAAGAGGAGAAAGGGAAAGAGAAGGGGAAAAAAAAAAAAAAAAAAA
>VYZW01031145.1:0-17042 GCA_013401315.1 Balaeniceps rex | reverse complement strand
CTGTAAAAATCACTGCAGTATAAGACTCCTAAAAACTTGATCTCCTAGGATTCCTGCTCACAGACTTCTCTAGAGACTGAGTCCACCCACACAATACATACAGCTCCAAAGAACTTCAATGTGTAAAATCATAGTTTTAAAGATTTGCTGCCACTTCTCAACTCCATATTTTAATATAATTTTTCTCTTTTCCCCTTTAGCTGGTATTAATAGTATTGTGTGGATAAATTCTCTGTTGATGGCTGAGAGACCAGGCATTACAAATTTTCCTCCCTCTGAAAAACATTTCTTACCTACTTTTCTAAGCCAACAAGACTTGTGTTATCATATTGTCTCTGTGTGTCTCTATTAGATGCCCCCTTATGATCCTGTTAGCTGTTTTCAATTGAGTTCAGTATAGCAATATAAGTCCTAAAGCTAGTAACCTCCTCATGATTTATTAAAACAGGTAGCCAGGTAGAGGAGAGGAAATGCTAGGACTCTCTTTTCAAAGGCTGAAAGTCAAGAACACTCCTTCCTAAGCACAAAAGGATCTGCACTGAAAATAGATATTAGGAGTGCCTGATACAGTGAAAAGTTTAAATAGCAGCTTTAATTTTATTAGTCATCAGAGAATGTGACTGTAAGGCACAAAGGCTAGATCACAAAGGCATTGAAAAACAGGTTTCATTTCACAGAACAAGTTGTTTTTGAAAAATAATGTGAAAAATAAAAGAAGATTTTCCTTAAATGAGGTTGAAACGCAGTATATGTGCTTCCCCAAGGAACTGTGTCATTCAATCAACCTGTGTTGTACAATACACTGAAGTGAAACAGAGCTTGCATCATCCTAGTGAGTCAAGAATAGGATAAATTCATTGCTTCAGCAAAAACGCAGTTTAGCATGGAAACAAGGCAGAAATGAAGCAACACAGCCACACAGAAAAGTGAAAATGAAGAAGCCACCAGGAACTGATACCAATAAAGTTCTGACAATTTACAGACATTAAAAACAGTGGTAGGTCAGCTTTCACTGAAATGAAAAAGAAATAGAGGAATACCAAATCCCTCCAGGACCTCCTGGAGATGCCTTTGTATTTGCAACATTTCCATCCTATGTTTTCAGTGAATAATTGCTAAACATTTTCATATCTTTTGGTGAAAGGGATAGGCTGCAAGTTTTCTGCTGAGATAGATTCAATTCTTAAGCATTGTGCAAAAAATCTCAACAAAGTTTTGATAAATTCTTATGTTTTCAATGTGTCATTTTAGAGCAAACAGATGGACTGAAAACAGCAATCCTACAAAAGAGAGCAGCCTCAGCCCTGCTCTCTCCTTTCCAAAAACATCAGCGCTGGAGCAACATGGCACTTCTAGCATCTCAGGCTGCATTTTTTGTTAACTGCCTTCTGAAATGTAACTCTTATTGAGAAAGAAAGGGTTTAGAAAAGCCTGAGAGGCCAGAGAGCATCTTTGATTATTTGTATTAGAAATGAAACACATTTAAAGGATTAGATACAGCAATGCTTCTAATTGCTTATTGTGCAAGAATGAGTAAAACAGAAAATTACTGGAATAACTGAAGCACCTGACTTTCCAGTATTCTATAATGAGGGCTACAGTAGCAATCTTTTGGAAATCTACTTTTCAAAATAAAATCATCCCTATAATTTTCTTATTGATGCATTCTCATACTGGCAGTGACAAGGACTCCAGTATGCCACCAGCCTTCCTGTGTCAAAGAGCACTGTTTCAAAGTGCATTTTTGGTCTTTGTGGCCTTTGTCATCTATCTGAAAATTCATCCAAGTCCAGTTAATTAGAAGACAACAGAAGTTGTATAGTTTCCTACTGACCACAACTTTTGCTTCAGAACTTGTGCTGTGTTGGATTATTGCAGCAAGAACTTACCCGTGCATATTCTGTCATTAGCATGATTTCTTGCATTATGCGAGTTAGAAGAGGTAGAGATCATTTTTCACTTATTAATCTCTCATTTTCTATAGGAAGTTTGTGAACAGGAAGCTCTTAAGGTGAGCTATAGGAAGCAGAAGCATGGGAAGAAAGGAGAGAAGAAATTAAAAGCTCCACTTTCTTGTTATGTCTGACCTAACACACTGGGATGCCACCTGAGTGAAAAGAACAGGAAAAACACTGCAAAGAAGTGTTTTCTACAAATAAGCACTGTGATACCTATGTAAGACAGGACAGTTTCTGCAGTCATGTGGGCACTTGGCTAACGTTCATGTTTACAAAATATGTTATTTAGAAATGGGCAGAAAAAATTCAAGTATCTAGATTGAGGTAGAAACTGTTTTTTTATAGTACTGAAGCCCACAGTATATTTCAGTATATTTTGTGCTGAAATTTCAAACATACTTACAACTGACTTATTCTTAGTTTCTATCAGTTGAATAATTTCCTTGACTTCAAAAAGGTTACTTGAGTAAGAAGTGAGAAGTATGGGATTAACCATTTGACAGATTTTACTAGTGTTGACATTATGCTTTTAAACCAACAGGTTTTATTTTTCTATTTATGCTTTAAAGTGATATATAAGCAATAACGCTGTTAAAAAAAATCTAAATACACATTATAAATAAAATCATAACATTTTCTTCTCTATGACCTTTTTCAAGAATGAAGCTTGAAACATTTTCCAGGAAATTTGTGACACAGAAAAATCACCTCTTATAAGAATGTTGGTTTTTCAGATGGATTAAGGTAACACAACTTTCAGTAAATCCAAGATTTTACAATAATTCTCTGAGTCACATCATCACCTTAAGTTCCAACAGCATTTTATAAGGTGTGAGCGTGTTATCCATCAAAACTGCTATGCATATCTGGGACACGCACCTTGTTTTTCCTGTTTGAATGCTGATATTGTCAAGGTTCGGCTGACAACAAAATTTGAGCTCTGTTTGTTGTTCAATGACGAGCATCCTGCCCTTGCACTACATGGGGAGTGAACACACTCGGTGGGACACGGAGTGAAGGAAATAGCTGAACACAAGCCGGAGGTTGAAACACAGGTACTCTGCTGTTGATGATGACACATGTCTGGATGAGGTGAGCCTTGAATCAAGGGAGCTGGAAACAGCTTGTCAGGTATAATGACAGGAGAATAACTCCTCAGGGTAGAAGAAACATAGAGAGAGGACCTACTTTAGAAAGAAAAAAGGTGTTTCACCATCCGGAAGTATTGCAGCAAAACGACAGAAAAGACAGATTTACACATCATGCTTCAGGAAGGGTGTTATTTATCTAGACCCCAAGCTTGCTTGTAGGGAAGCTGGATCCTGTTTATATGCAGAAACCTCTGGTTTTATACAAATGACATTCTGCAATGTGACCCCATTTTCCCTTCCTCTCCACAGATGATAATAAAATTGAGAATGACAGAAATATGAGGAAAGGTTTGTGTGCTAAGAAGCTTGAGCTGATCTAATGAAAACCTTACAAGACTAACATAAGCAATAAATCTGTTATTAAAACAGCACAAACAACAAAACAGCTAGTGCAAAAACTGTACTAAATTATTAGGTTTCTTTGGGCAGTGTATGAAAAAAGAAATACTTAGACAGACTTCTGTTAGTGGCATAGATATGGAAAAGGGAGATATTTTGATGACTATAAAGAGAGTACACTTGTAGCACCTATAAAAGAAGGAGCTTTAATTGCATCTAGGTAGCAGCTGAATCTAATTCTCTAAAACATTACTGGAAATATGCTTGATGAGCAATGAAATCTGGTAGTGACCCATTTATCTAGATAGTTAAGTCTTCACTGAAGCCATTCAGTAGGACAGAAGATGATGCAGTATTTTACTGCCAAACCTGAACAAACAATAACTTCAATACTTGTGAACAAGTCTGGATTTTTGTCATGTTTTATTTCTGTCACTTGTACAGTCTTTTCTGCATGTCTTTGCTGATATTTACAACCCTGCACACTATTCCCAATTCCCCCCCCCTCCCCCGCCCTGCTTTTTGGCTGCTTTGGCCAAATTTCTTCACATTCTCCTTGCAACAGGAGGATTCCTAGGTTTAATAGGTTTTTAATGACTAAAGAAGTTGCTTTGCTCAGTGACTCCATGAGGGTCACATTCCCCAGTGACAACTGCATGCATTGAAAAAGTGGGTACAAAATGTAAACAGGGAGAGAGTGAGAATGTAAAATTTGGAATTGCTGCACGTTGTTTTTTCAATTGAAAAGCAAAAAAATCTGTGTGGGAGAGATCACTTGAGAGTTTGCATGTTTTTTGTTTTTCTTAAATAATTCTCATTCACCATCCTTTTCTTATGTGGACTACACTGCCCCCTATATAAATAAGCTTATTATCTTTGCTTTAACATTGTAAGATTATAGTATGCTTTGGAAGATGCAGCAAGAAAATATTTTCATAATATGTTCCATCACTTACATAAAAAGGATCTTGCCAGATATTTATTGATTCTTGCTTCAGTTTTATGCTCATTATTCTGTCCTGTACCTTTTATTGAAAACATCTTATGTCCCTTTTCCATATCCATACTCATCTATCTTACCTGTCCCATTATATTAGAATATGTGTGTGCATCAGTTAAACTTGTAAATGGTTTATGTGCTTATGCCTGAAGGCATTCTAGGATGTTGCTCATATATATAATATTGAAAGAAGTTCACAAACAATGATAAAAGCATACACAGAGGTATATATTTCAAGGGGGAATGCAGGCAAGCAAAGACACATGTATACACATAACAGACAAAACCAAGAAATTAAACATTATGTCTTTTTAAAAAAACAGCTACAAAGGCTTCTCTGCTGCTAGGAGGGGAAAGAAGGGCTGAGCTGAGGTTCCCCTGCTGCCTCCCTGTGCTTGCTGAGCTGCTCTGGGGATGCTACTGGGGTAGGGAGCAATGCAGCCCCTGAGGCTCTCTCCTCCCCTACAGCTCTCCTCTACTGGCAGCCTATGGTTGTGCAATCTGTCTGCATAGCACATGCCCTGTGTACAAACATACAGTTACCACTGCAGATTTACAACTGAGAAGGCACCTTGTGCAAATGTGAGAGCATCTGAAGAGAAATGATTTTCTGGGTGTGCTAGCAATCTGCAGCTTCAAAAAAAAAAAAATAGACTAAAACAATACAGTGACTAAACTAGAAGATGAAAACACTGTCAGAAGTGTTTTCTTGGATATCCCCCCCGCCACCCCGTGTCTAATTGAGTCTACAGGTGTGTTGTTATTGTCCTTTCATTAGTTAATCTGCAGCAATGTGTCCTGCACTTTAAAGATCACTCATTTGCCTAGGTCACAAGAAGTCTGGAATTTCTCTGTTTATTACAATATGGCAACCTAGAAAAGAAACACATTTACATATTCTGTTCAGAACCCTTTAAATATATATAAGATAGAAGGGTACTTGTTGATTTTCAGAAAGAGTTCTGTAAATCCTTATTCCATAAAAATATATTTAGCAGATTCATAAATAATGCCTGAAAAATCTTAGCCTTTCTCAGTAATAATTACTCATCTCTCATTCCTTTACACAACAACAATTACCACAAAAAAAGTGAATACATGAGTGATATGACCTTCAAGTGAATGGCAAGTTCTCAGTTGTCAGAGATTTTCTAGGAAATAGTGCACCTTTCTTACACACCAAGATATAACACTGCTTCTATTAGTACTAATACTAATATATCCCGAACAATTTACTATCTATATTGAAAGATACTATCATTCTTGCTTATATTAATACTAATATGCTGCTTCTTCAAAGCAAACATGGGTTTTGTTAACTGTCAACTGATAGCAAAGTACATTGGATTGGCTAAGTGGTGATAAACTTCCAAGGTTCACATTTAAACTTTGGACCATCAGACGTTCACAGCCTACAATCTGAAAATCATTGGATCACTTAGCTTAATGATATTTTCTCTCACAAAAGTGTTCTAAACCATGTATGATTTCTACAGTTGGGTGGTGCTGAATATGAAGATTTAAGGTTCACTGCAGTTGGGATTAAATAGCTCCAAGGAGGCCCCATCAAAATTTGGAGAAACCATTAACTTAGTAGCTTTTCTTACTTGGAAATGTTGGAGATAGTTGATGCATAAAACCACATGCTATGTGGTTTGATATGCCAGTTGTCCAGTATCTAAAATGCCATTTTCATAACTGTCTTGGCTAGCTGGTAATATTGCTTTTTGGAAAGTAATCTGAACAGACACAGGTATGCTTAAAAGGGAACACTGCCAAAACATCTGGTATTCACATTATTCAAATACTCTTTCTCCCAAGTACATTATCTTTCATTAGAGAAATCATCCCCTTTGCATTCACATGGTCAGTGCATCTGTCTCACTATTTCTGGCTCATTGAGAAAAAACATCTTGGTGCCTTGCCAAATAAAGAAAAAAAAAAAAGAAAAAATTAGGCAAAAGGATTAATAAAACCAAGAAAATAAATCCCTGTTGGCATTAGCAGTACAAGGATATTCACTTTTATAAGAGTTCACTGTGTTTTCTGGCATGGGGCATAGGGCAAATGGAAAGAATGGCTTTTTCTGAAAGTGAACATTATTTGTGTGTTTTTTCTTTTAAAGACTGAGAGTCCAGAAAACACAGGCACAACATGGGGGTGTAATCAGCTGCAATACTGAATCTTACAAAGTGTAGGCTTTTAATTTACACTGAGCTTCACTTTGTTCAGTGTATCCACCTGCAGGCCATATTCAATATGTGCAAACATACACCAGCATTGAGGCTTTAGATTGTGACACTAAAGCAGAACTGAACTCAAATCCTGCCTCTCTGATAGATTTCCTAAATACTGTGAGAAAAATAACTGAACCACTCAATTGCAAATGCCAAAAAGTAGATAATAGTATGTCCTTTTTTATAGATTGAGATTGGAACCTTTTCACAGCAGGGTCTTCTTGCAAGTCCATGTTTGTATGACGTTTAATGTAATGCATGCCCTGACTCAGGCAAACCCTCTGGGCTGTAATGTAAGTAATAGTAGCAACACTTAAAATTCTCCTCTTTCTCTGTTTGGAAAGTATTATTATGGAACCATAGATAAGAACATCAGGAAAAGGTATTGATTGAAGTTGTCATGTCTTCTCTAAACCATTTGGATGTGCTCAGCAGCATTCCCAAGGCATATGCCAAGTTAAATATATAGAAGCACATTATAAAATCCACATGATGGTGCTTGAACAGACTTATTGGCAATTAACTTAGAGCTGCACTTGCTTTTCATGGAAACTACAGCGTTAGCTCCAGAAACCAGTGAGTATTTTGCAAACCAGACTGAAGGATATTATGGGGTCATGTTTTAATGCCTGACACTAATTTTCAGTGGGAAAAAATTCCTTTTACACATTTTGCAGCACCCCAGTATTTGCACTAAAGTGTCCTTTGCCTTCACATAAGATGAAGCTTGATGCTGTAAGAGCTTCATGCATTCAGTTGTTACTTCAGCAGACTACAATACACAAATGAGAGAAGGAAACCAGTGGCTATCAGTTCATACCTTAGCAAAATGTGACTGAGATTTCATTCCCTATCACCAAAAAAATTTTTAGCCTGAAGATGACAGCTACCCCTGGCAGGTAGCAACAGCCCTCTCTTCAAATATGGGAGGCTAAGGCTTATCCAGGAAAGGCCACAAGGAGTCTTACTACAATGACACGTTCAGTCCCAGGTCCCCTGAAAAGGGACATGGTTTTACTCTTCTTAACCCATTCTAAATATAGAGTTTGAGGAGTGATCTTTTCAGTTTCCAAGTTCTTGAAAGCAAATTTAGGCTGCATGTTTTTAAACCTATTTCACCTTCTTCTAGCATCTCTGTAACTGATTTATTACATTTTCCCTTATTTTTCGCATGAGGGAAATGTACTAATCTTCCCCTTGCCTCTTTTCCTGAAGGAAAAGGCTCCACTTACTCATTAATTTGATAAATAAATGAATTTTCTGTGCCAAAAAATTAGTCTTGCAAACATACTACAGACATTTCTGTACAATCACAAGGCTGCAAAAGCAATCAACTAGACAAAAATCATTCTGCATCATCAAATATTGGTTAAGTTAATGAAAATTTTGACAAACAGCCATATGATGGCATAAGATTAACTGCCATGTGTGTTTTTACTAGATATTTTTCCTTTGTAATTAAAAACGAGTCTGTATGTCAAAGAAAATTATATGAAGAAATGAAGTGGAATTAAGTTAATTTTATATTACAGTTGAAAATGCAAATGATACTCTTCTGATATAAGTGATAGTCCTTTTCCAGGGCCACCCTTGGTAATTCAGAAGCAAAATTAAGTTAGAATTTTACAGGGAATTCTCATAGATCAATTATTAGTATTATTTATTAAGACAGTAGCTGTAGTGCTAGACAAAAATTAAGTCTCTTCTGTGCTTCAGACAATCTTTCTTATATTCTATATACGAGCTCAGATCAAGGGGATTATAGAAATATCCAAAACAAACAGGCACAAAACTGCACAGACAGCATTAATAAGAACAATATTGTAATAATGAGACCTGTGCTTAAACTAGATTTCTTTTTCCTCTTTTCTCAAAAGTTGCCATTCTTGCAAGAAACTATGAGGAATTACACACTGAAGAAAGAGATAAATTCGCAGTGTAAAATTCCAGCAAAAAAAATACTAGCTCCTAACAGTTTGTAGGCAATTATCTACCAGGTGCGTTTGCAAATTGAGGGGCTTAGAGCAGCTAAGGGGAAGTGAAGAAGTGCACTTTTGCATGGTCTGGTTTCAGGCATATTCCCATGGGAAGTTGTGGCCTTCTAAAACATTTTCTAATACTTGTTTTGCGACATATGGTTTGCGAGCATTCCGAAGAAAACAGTATGACCTGTAAATAAATGTCATTTTTAAGAAGGACCATGTGTGCCATTAGGACATTCCCAAAAGAGCTAAGTGGGGTTTAAAAGCTATTCCAATGCCTTTGGGCTAGAAACCTTGGCACAGATTGAACCAGAAAAAGATAATCTTGATTAACAGTGCCTCAGAGGCAGAGAGAGAGAGAGAAAGTGGTGGTAATGCTCAGCAGCACTGCTGCAACGCCTACTGACCAAAGCCCAGCAGGAGAGTAAGCTACAGTCATTTTTTAGGTGTGACAAGTATTTCCCCTAAAACGCTCTTCTGGGATTATGTATAAAGACTTTAGTTCTTGCTCCCCTCAGTAAGGCTTCTAGTGCCATTGGCAGAACACTCTGGGGACTGCATGGTCTGTAAAAGACTCTGTAACGACTACTGGAGTTTAGGAAACTTCTGGTACCCGTGCAGTGCCCTCCATCATTCCCACCTCCAAAGCACAATATCATTACTTGGTCTACTGGACAATTAAAAAGAGGGAAGGAGAAAGAACATTTACAGTCATTCTCAATAGAAATACGATGATACTATCTAGAGAACAATAAAACACTTTATAACTTCTTCTAATCCAATGTAAAATTGATGTTTCTCATTGATTTAGCCTTTTACAAGTCAGAAAATAGTCCAAATATCATAACTACTTGTTTCTATTCAATATAGACTCTTACTTCTTTGCTGTAAGATTCAAATACCTCCCAGGAGTGCTTAGCCACCTATGACTAACTTTTCATCTTATTCCTAAAGGGAGAGAAAAAAATCTGGATTCAGTCCAGAGCTGAGTGTCACTGTTTTACATGACATCTCTGCCTCCTCCCGAGGATGGCTCCTCAAGGAAAAGTACCAACCTCAGCCTTCAGCAGCTTGTAGTGCTGTTTGCTGTGCTGTCCCCCTTCCTCTCATGTAACTCATCTAGTCTGTTTTTCAGAGTGAATCTACAGCCCATGGAAACAACTCTGCAAACTATTTATCCTGAGACTGGTTTCAGCATACCTAAAGTATAATCTGTAACTAACATCTTTTCAGCTGAAAGAACATTTCAGTCTCCATTTCTATTCTTTTTTTTCTTTTCCCTATGCAGTGAAATCACCATATGACTAGCAATTACTCCTTATAGCCGATAATTTCTGTGGTGGCTATTTGCCCACTGAAACTAGACTAATTCACTTATGTACAAACGGTATCNACCAACCTCAGCCTTCAGCAGCTTGTAGTGCTGTTTGCTGTGCTGTCCCCCTTCCTCTCATGTAACTCATCTAGTCTGTTTTTCAGAGTGAATCTACAGCCCATGGAAACAACTCTGCAAACTATTTATCCTGAGACTGGTTTCAGCATACCTAAAGTATAATCTGTAACTAACATCTTTTCAGCTGAAAGAACATTTCAGTCTCCATTTCTATTCTTTTTTTTCTTTTCCCTATGCAGTGAAATCACCATATGACTAGCAATTACTCCTTATAGCCGATAATTTCTGTGGTGGCTATTTGCCCACTGAAACTAGACTAATTCACTTATGTACAAACGGTATCAAAGAGGCATTGGTGTTCTGAAAAATCCTAGTCAACACTGACTCAGGCTGGCACTGAATCAGTGGCCAGACGTGACAGCTCCATATTCACTGCAATGAACTTATTTTTGAGTATTATTATATCCCTCTTTTTGAATGTCTTCATGTATCTCAGTGAATACTTATATCCAGGAAAATGACATTCAAGCTTTCAAAAAGGCTTACTTTACTCCGAAACAGACTTTGTGAACACGTCACTGGAGATACACATTTCTTCTGATTCCCTGATTCAGTTATCAAATTTACCCAAGTGAGAGCTGAAATAAATGCATTTGCCTATTCCTCTAAATGCCAGTCAGGGGATGACAGATTGTACTCACAATTTGAATGATTTGTGAGTGCAATTTTGTAAAGGCTGCTGTTGTATGGGCAGTTATAGGCCTGATTTTGAAAAGAATCTTCTTTTTCGAAAAGAATCAGAGTAGCACTTCAGCATATGTCTAATATGAAAGCTATTCTCCTCTCTCCTTAATTCAGTCAGGCATAAGCATATGACTCAAGTTAGCTCTTGCTGAAGTGTTTTCTTGATCTTCTTTAAAGAATATTTACAAATCCAAAACCTACTTATTGTTCTTCTAGAGTATGTTGAAATCTTACTTTTTATTACCACTTCATTAATTAAATGAATCAAATATTTCCATGGCATTATACTGGAAATACTAGGGACCCTCCTCAACTTTAGATGAAGGTAAGAAGCAATCACCACGTAGGCTTTCACATACATCAAATTTAAAGCAAAATCCCCAAATTCTCAATGAATTTTCCAAAAGTGGTTTTCTTCGTTTCCCCAACAACAGAGTGTTGATTTTTTTATAATCCAGACAGGAACTACACTCTAGATGAATTCGGCCAGTCTGTATTGAATAAACTTTTTTATACTTTTTACAGCACTTCATTATCAGCATTATCTAGGCAAAGAACTACCATTTCTTTTTCATCTTGCAGCTTCAGTGCATAAAGCCATTCCCCTAACGCCATCTCATACACCCACATAGTACTCCCTGAAAGCTCATCTCCTACCTTCTTGCAGCTTCTGCCCTTATCACTGAGTCACTGACAAATTGTATCGTGGTAAATTGAGTTTTTATCATCACATTTAATTTCATTCTGGAGTAAATTCTTTTGAAGTAAACATTTCTCACATCTTGATAAAGCATGCCTTCTGCAGAGCAGAACTCCTATATTGAAGCACAAAGTGAATGTATCAGAGTGCACTGACTTGTTCAGAATACCACATTTAAAGCATATAGCATAATGTTACTTTTACTCTAGCAAATTTTCATACTCTGCATTACAATAATTGCCATTTTTATACAAAGTAAACCATTAGGCACACACAACATTAAAGTCATCTTAAGCCTTCCACAGGAAAAAGATTTATTTTAGTGTACAGGTGGTGACAGTATTTTTTCTAAACTGGACTATTACTATGGTCTTGTATATGCTGCACAGCTTTCCTTCTGATTTGCTCTACTTACCATCTCCAGGTGAAGAACAAATGTGTCAGCTCTATTTGTCTCAATTACTGCCTTTTTGAGGGTAGCAGATAAGATTTATTAGGCCCATGACATTACTACAAGTAGATGAGAAAAAAGAAAATAAATTCTCTCTCATTATGGTGTATCAGGAATACATACACACTTTAGTCAGGTGCAAAATAGCAAGAAATATGCATTGTTCTGAACAGAAACCTATTCTTCAGCAAAATGTGATAAAACTGGTCAATGCATTCATTTTCCTTTGGTAATTACAAAGTCTTAACCCTTAAGCAGACCCCCACTCCTTTTCAGTGCATGAAAATGGTTTTAGAAGGAAGACTTTATTTGGAAAATAGCTAGAGCTGAGTGGTTCTTAGTATGGAAAAAATGTCAGTGATCATCTTGAGTCAAATAGAAATGCAGGAAGATGGGTATATGCATGCAAGGCATTCACCTGCTTGGATGGCAAGGTGAAGGAGCACCTTCATGTGTCTTAGGTGAGGCATCATGGCTTAGAAAATGGGTGAGGGTTTACAGAGTATGCATAACTGATAGGATTGCCCTGGAAACTAGAATCCTGTTTTGCAAAATTTGGGATTACTCCAAACAAGTTTCTAACACTGGAGGAGGGTGGAGAGAACTGTGTATGTGAAAAAAAGGAGACTGCTATCACACAGTTAGGAGCCCTCCTGAACTTGGACTGCCAGTGTTGAAACTCCCAACACAAAATATTCCAAGTAACTGAATCTGCTCATGAACAAGTTTTTGTAGATATATTTTTCCATACAGACAAGGATCACAGAAGCTTTTTCTCAGAACTAAAATTTCACTTCTGAGGAGAAGACAACTTCCTTTGAAAAAACATGCAAAAAAATTTCAGTGAGGCCTCACAACTACAGCTGGATATCACACTTGATCTAAAGTTAAGGTCATGAGGCTTTGAGAGGAACCAAAGCTGACAAAACCATGATTTAAAAGCAGAATCACAAAATAGTTGAAGTTGGCAGTAACCCCTGGAGATCCCCTACAACACCTGCTCAAGCAGGAACAGCACCACACCAGGGTGGCATCCAGTTGGGTTTTGAATATCTCCATTGATCGAGACACTGCAACCTCTCCAGGCCAACCCATTCCAAAACTGCTCAGAGCCCCCGCTGTCCTCGGTTATATGATGCATTAGAAAACACAGAGAATTATAGAAACAAAGAGGGCATTTATAGCATGAAGACGACTAATTGAACTTACTGTGATTGGCAAACTGTGAAAACTTAGTATGGAAATGATAGAGGGAGAGTACATACACACCATCAAGTTATTGTTTTGACAAAGTGACTTTTCTCTCCACAGGGTTATTTTATATATTTATGTAATCAGAGAACAGTTTGCCTGAGACTTGTTGTAGAAAACAGGCTTTTGTACACTGGGAAGGAAATCAGACTTTTCTCTCACTGAATGCAATTATGCAGCAATGAAATAAACATGACTATTTTTAAAGAAAGTGACATGACATAACATAAAATGTGTAGTCTGTACCTTTGCCTATTCCCCAACACAAAATCCCTGCACAAGTCAGATCATTCCCATTATGTCAGCGCTCTGGAAGCAGGGCTACTAAGATAGGGACAGTTGACTGTGCTTTATTTCTGATACCCTCTACCAGCTCCTAAATTACTGTCACAGTGTGCTAAGGAAAACTTTATATTTGACATTACTGAGTTTCATGACAGGTCACTGCAGAATTTTTTCACTACACATTCAGTATTTGCTAATGGAGACACCTTTACTTCTCTTTGCCAAGTCCGTTAATGTGAAGGGCTAGTGTCCTGATACATTGCAATAATACTATATAAGTTTTAAAAGTTAAATTAAATGTTACAGTACATTACATCAGCTGAAATGACATGTCCTGCTTATGTCTTAAAAAGTGACTTATTTTGTAAAGTATGGCTCTGCTGAGAAGTTACCTTATAAAACTGGTATGAGTTTTATAACTGACTGAGTTGCATCATTTTTGCTCAAGTCACAGATAATTTCTTTTCCCTCAACTTCCACCCTCATTTTAACTGACAGTCAAGAAAGTTCTTCTTGAAAGCTGAGGCTCGAGCAGAGATCCACCCAGCCCTCACACCACCATCACCACCACACTGCAGCTTATCTGCAGCTGGGCAAGCCCTTGCTGCATTTCCACAGCTGCAGCTGGGAATAAGGTGGGCTGAACAAGAGCAATTTAACAGGAATTTAGAAACATGTTTGTAAACATTAACTATAGCCTAGTGAGGCTATATCTCTAGTCTTCCTTTGTAATCAACCAAGTGCCCTAATAACGTCACAGCATGATTCAGTAAAGGCTTCTGCTCTGACTCACAACTCCCTAGAAGACTTATTTCTGCTTTTTGGTCAGTGAGGAAGCTGGAGGTAATTTGACAAAAGTTGCTTTTATAACTCTGCTACCTAGTGACCACTTCCATTGGTAATGCCCAAGGTCAGAAAACAGCATCCATCTGAAACTTGCACACGCTCAGAGCTTTTGAATATGCACATGAGAATCTTGTATTGAATGCTGTTAGTTAGAATATTTCTACAGATTAAGGTCATACACTAGTGCAGCTAGTGAGTGTAGCAGTATATCAATAGCAGGATTACGTTCAGATTCTGCTCTGACCAAACAGATAAATTGGATCGGTATTTTCATCAGTAAAATGATAGCTCTGCCACAGTTTCCTCTCCGCCATGACTCAAAAATGGATCACAGCCTAACAATGCAATTCTCTAAAAAGATACAGTTTAGCATTTGCATGCCATTTTAAAATTGTTGGAAATCCACTTTATTAATGAAGTCTTCCTCAGATCTCACTAATAATGGTGTAAATCAATGCAACTCAGCTGAATTCAAAGGGTTAAATCACTGTCAAACCAATACAGCAGTGAGCTAAAAAGCCCTCGCAACTACCACAGCTCCACTTCTGTTTTGACAGTCTACCATAAACATGTTCACATATTAATACTGTAAATAAATATTTGACCTTGTCAAGTCCCACAACTAAACAAAGTCTAGGCTATACATTAATTGATGTATATAACCAATTTTGTACACAAGCTTTTGCATTTCCTTTGCAGAGAGGAGGTGAGATTGTCATTGATTAAACAATAATCTAACAACAGAACAAGGCTTGGCAGGACCGATTGAATTTAGAGAATCCAATGGGCTGTGGATGGATTTTTAAAAGCCTACTGAGAATCATGAGCTGAATGTTAAATTAACGCACCTTTAATTTAATTTCTGACCTGGAAAAATCACAGAAAGAAGGAGAGCACCAGTAAATGAATATTGTTGTTGTTGGGTTTTTATACTTTTGAGTTTTTTAATAAGGTTGGTAATTTAATAATTTTTTTATACAGTTGGGTTTTTATATGGTTGGTTTTTTAATGGTTGAATTTAGCCACAGTTGGGTTTTATATGTTTTTTAAATACTGTTTTATACAGTTGGGTTTTATACATTGGGGTTTTTATATGGTTAGATTTTTATACTTTGGATTTTTTCTACAGTTAGTATTTTATACTCTGTTTTTATATTTTTTTTATACTTTTTTATACAGTTGTTTTTTATATGGTTAGTTCTTTATATGGTGTGTTTGAATATTGGTAGGCTTTTATACTTTTTATGTGGTTTATTTTTAAACTTTTGTTTATTATGCAATTCTTTTTTCTACACTTCTTATATGATTGGTTTTAATTTGGTGGGGGTTTATACGGTTGTTTTTTCTGAAAGTTCTTTTTTTTACACTGCTTTTTATTACAGTTGGTGTTTTGGTATGGTTGGTTTTAACACGGTTGGGTTTTAAACATTTTGTTTATTATACTCCAGCTCTTAAATATGGTTGGGCTTTTATACCTCGGTTGTTTAATACAGTTAGTTTTTATACTGTTTGGTTTTATACAGTTGCTTTTTAATATGGTAGGCTTTTTGGACAGTTTTTCAGATTTTTTTAATTTTTCTTTTTTTCTACTCTTGTTTTTTCTACTTTTTTATATGATTGTGTTCTTATATGGTTGGTTTGCATGCGGTTGTTTTTAGACAGTCGGTTATCTTAGATGCATGGGCTTTTTTAGACGGTATTTGAGGCTTGGTTTTTTATACTTTTGTTTTTAATACAGTTTTTTAACGTGGTTGGTTTTTAATACACTTGGTTCTCATAGAAATGCTTTTTTGTTACAGTTTTTTTATAGGGTTGGTTTTCACTGTAGTTGGTTTTTAATGTTTGTCTTTAGTGTGGCTGGTTTTGAAATGGCTGGTTGTGATGCAGTTTGTTGTGATATGGTTGGTTGCTTATTCTTTTTACTATGGTTGTTTTTTTATCTGGTTGTTTTTTTACACTTTAGTTGTTTAATATGGTTAGTATTTATATTGGTTTTTTGATTTTTTTAAAAAAATGATTGTTTTTTAATGCAGTTGATTGTTTTTATACAGTTGGTTGTTTATTTGGGTTTTAATGCAGTTAGTTTTGAATATAGTTGGGTTTTTTATAAGATTTCTTTTGGTATCCAGTTGGTATTTCTATGGTTGGCATTCTATACTTTTGTTTTTTAAGCAATTGGTTTTTAATCCAGTTGGGCTTTTTTATACAGTTGGTTTATTATACTTTGTTTAATATGGTTGGATATTTATGCCTTCGTTTTGTAATACAGTTAGTTTTTATACCATTAGTTTTTCATACAGTTGCTTTTTCATACACTTGGGGTTTTGTATGGTTAGGTTTTTATATGTTTGGGTTTTATACAATTGTTTTTTACACAGTTGGTTTTAATGCAGTTGGTTTTCTACACAGCTGGTTTTTGCACATTTGATATTAAGAAGGTTGGTTTTTACAAGCTTTTTACAAGGCTGGTTTTAATATGGTTGGGGTTTGGTATAGTTGTTTTTTTCTACAGTTGGTTTATTATACTTTGGTTGTTTAATAGAGTTTGGGTTTTGTGCCTTGGTTTTGTAATACAGTTAGTTTTCATACTGTTGGCTTTTTATACAGTTTGGTTTTAGGCAATTGTTTTTTTTCCACTATTATTTTTTGCACATTTGTTTTTTTACTCTATTGGCTTTTGCACAGTTGTTTGTTGCACAGTTGGT
>VYZW01031111.1:4906-19063 GCA_013401315.1 Balaeniceps rex | reverse complement strand
GGAAGGGAAGGGAAGGGAAGGATCAAAAGAATGGCTTAGAGGAGATAACAAGAAGCTCAGGGAAGATCACTACATCAGTGTCATTGGTTTATGGTAAAGCACAGGAACATGTGGCACTGTGAGTCCAGGCATCATAGAGTGTAAGGGGTATAAATGGTGGGTGAAGAAGTAGGCATTTAGCTCTGGAACTGTGAACCAGGCAAAAAGTAGCAAGGAGGAAATGTGAATTGCGAGAGTGAAAAAATCAAAAGTAAAAGACCTGCTAAATTACAGCTAAACAAAACGTGAGGTTTTTATTTGTGGGTGTTGTGTCTAGAAGAGACCATCATGCTTGAAAAGCTCCCACAGTAACTTCCATCCATAGCCATGCTGGAGAGAATATAGGGAGAATGTAAGAATTCAGTGTGAGGTGCCCTGCAGATCTGCATTAGATCCCCTTTAAAGAGAAGGTGTAAGTATAGCATCCTTGTTCCTTGTTAAATTACATGATGTAGCTTGATATTTACATGTAGCCATTGCCTATAATTCATTGCCTTATATGTTCTGCTCCCAGTTGTACGCACTTTGCTTTACTGTGCAATGCCTAATAGCTGTAATCATTACATACAGTGGGGCCGAGCTAAAGAAGTCAGGAGAGTACATTCCTTACTGACTTTTCTCCATTCAGGACAGAAACCTATTTTCTGTTTAATGTGCATGCTTTTTTAGTAATTATGTGCAAATGAACTGTCTATGGAGACAAGTGTAGTAAGAAAATCCTGAAGTAAGCAGAGGTTTTAGTAAGTGCAGAATATTAGCACAGCTCTAATGGAACAAGTATTAGATACTCACCAAGAAGCTTTTAGCTCTATTATATATAAACCATTAGATACTGTCAAAGTTTTGGCTATCATCTTGTATCAATCAACTAACTTGAAATTCAATTTTTAATACAAATATTTAATAAAACGTGTTTCAGTCCCATGTGAATCAATTCATCTCCTGCTTTCAAAGTAGGGGACATGATAAGGGTTTAGCATTCTCTGGTGTACTTGTGTTTTCTGTATCTGCTGTCAGATAGTCACCAAAACTTTACTTCTCAGCACATGCAGTATTACAAGATATTTCATACAGTCTACAATATTTAAAAGACATTAATCTGCCATAAGGATAATTTTGTCTTTGAAGACATATATTTGTACAAGCAAGGTAATTCTCCTAGTTTTATACTGTGTACAAGTTTTAGGCTTTCCTGTTCAATGAACAGAATGTCAGAAAACTTTGCTGAAACACATACTAGCATGAGCCGACGATGATTCCCAAAGAAATGGAGAAGCTGCCTACCCTGACAACAAAACCTTTGTTGTAAGGTTATTTTTAAGCAAGTATTAGTTCTAAGCATGTTCAATATTCAGGATACGCCCCATTCAATGCTACTGATTTTAGGGCTTGTCAATACTAATTACTTTGTCCTGAGAGTGCAGGGGTGGATGAGGAGTCTATGCCTCCTACTTATTGAGAGAGCTGATGGCTTATGCTGGGCACTGCTACTAATTCTGATGCCCACACAGATGCATGACAGCAATTTAATTAGCTATGAATTATCAAGGGTTCCCAATTGTTTACTTATTGCAGGTCAGGGAACTAATCAAAATGCTGCCTCCTGCACAAAAATCCCTTGCCATTTTGAAGAAAGGACCCTTTTTTACTTCTTTTTTTCAGGAGAACCTGTTTAAGGTATAGCTAACATAGGGCAGGTTTCAGTGACAAAGCAAGCATCCCAGCTTGTGTTAAGACAGAAATCCTCATTTTCTCCTTCTCAGTTTTATGATATGGTGACACAAAGGCTAGAGGAACATATATGACAGCAAAGGGGTAAGGAACATCAAAATAATCTTTAAATGGTTTACTAAACTGCATTTCTTCTTTAAAAACATTAAGCAAATTGTGCGAAACACTATCTTCTGCTTTGACTGAGCAGACTTACCCATGTCTCAGGGCACCGTGAGGGCTGCAGCTCCACGTGGGCCAGGACTGCAGGGCTCCCCATGCGGGGAGCGTCAGGGCAGGGCCTGGCAGCCGAGGCCTGTCCCACCGCCCCAGCCAGGAGCAGGGCAGCCAGGGGGCACCAGGGCAGCCCCAGCCCCAGTCCCGGGCATCTGGCACCTCCCTGGGTTTGGGCCAGGCCGGGCTGTGGGCCTGCGGGTGGGCCTGGCTCAGCAGGGCCCATGTTCAGGCAGGGCTGAGGTGCAGCAGGGGCTGTAGCTCAGGCCACGCCGGGCCCCATGATGGATTCTCACCTGGAAGCAGCTTCCATGGGCTGGGGATCGCCCTGGCCTCCCCTTGGCGTGTCTGGGAGCCTGTCCCCGCAGTCACCAACAGGAAGGGGCCATCCCTGATGCGTCCTGGGCCTGGCAGTTGGGAGTACTGCAGGGGCACGGAGCCACTCTCAGGGCCAGTGCCTGGGAATAGGAGCCCGAGTCCATTGCTCAATTCCTCCATAAATCTGGACACATCACTGTGCAGGCTGGCATATAGGGTAGTTGCACCCAAGTCGAGCCTTGTATTTAAGGCTTTTTAGAACAACACCAAAATGTTATGGAAGTTTACAATCCACTACACTATTCTATAAGAGTTAAAATTTTCAAACCACATGAAAACATTAGCTTATGGATTCTTCCGGACAAAAACCCCGTGTGAAAGTTAGATGCGTGTATGCACTGAGGAAAATCTATTTCCAAATTTTGGTTTGATTTAATGAATTGATAAGGTCCTTATTTCTAAGACTGTTTTTACTCTGGCCTCTGACACAGTCCAGAAGATGAGACAGGAGTTGTACCAAGGGTCTTGTCAAGGACTAGCCTGACAGCAGCATAAGTATATTCTTTTATACTGAAGAGTATAAGCACTACTCAGGAGCTAGGAGAATAAAAGTAGTAGCCACATTCCAGAGGAAACATATTTTCTCCAGCCTGTGTCTGCAGGTATGCTCCAAAGCACAGCACTTCCCCCCCAGCAGAATTAAAAACTGCTCTTCTGAAGAAAAAGACATCCCTCCCTCCCAAAAAAATATAGGACTCGTAAAGGCTGAGAGAAAGGACTTCAACAATGTAGGGACAAATACGGCAGAATCAGAGGCGGTGCAGATGTAGGCTTGAGGCACTGCTCCAGACACTGCATAGTTAAGCAGGAGTCTTAAAAAGGTGTCTTGCTCCATCACCCCCTGCCTCTGGTTGCCCTTGTCTTGTATATGCATTTCGTGCTAGTTAAGAAGTTCTAAACACTTGAAAATATTTTCTTTGCCAGCATTCTAGTGTATCCCCAAAGACATGACAAATCTCCGCCAGATGCAACAGGAATAAATGTGGTGATGTGGTAGGTAATTAAGAAGCTTTGCAGAGAGGTCTAGAGAGAGGGTGGGAGGCAGGAAAGTCAGGTTGCAAGATCATACTTCAAATGAAGTGGCTAATTAGCACTGCATGTGACAGAAGGCATGGCAGAAGCCAATGCAAGATGCCACTCCGACTCATAAAGTTTGAAGCACAGAGACATAATATGATGAAACTCTACAGCAGTTTGACAGGTGTCCACCAAAAGAAATTTCACTTAAATTGTCACAGGTAGATTAAAAGATTGATTTGTTAGAGTAAAACAAGTCAGATCCAACATCAAGATTATAGTGTAGGTACATCCCTATGCTTACTTTATTAGACATTTGTCTTTCAAGCATGGTGTTGAAGGGACCCAAGGCTTATATTGATTTTACCTCTTAATTTTTTCCTCATTTGATTCTACAGTTGAAAAATATCTACTTAGCAGTTCTACTTCCATTTTTGCCCCCACCCTCCTTTGTGCCAGCATTTAGCATACATTTCACTGAGCTGTGTGAGTGTGCTATTCACTTTTGCTGTGAACAAGGGATCTTTCAAGGAAGGGTCAGATGATGCAGGAGGGAAAGAGGAGATGGAAGTAGGTAGCATAGCTACAGCCATCAGCACTGAGGTCTGCTTAGACCGTCACTGAACCCCTGGCTTAACTCACCTACAAAGTTCATGACGCCATCCTTTTACCTTGCTGACTAACCTAACCTACTGCAATGTCTGAGTATAGCTTTGCATCAGCAAAGCAAGTTAGGTTAGTGTGCAATGGATTTGTTAATTCTGGATGAATATCCTATGATATCAGGCGGCAATGAACTGTCTATATAGTTCACAAACATGAAGTTAGCTTCAGACAAAACAGTCACCCTGGAACAGAATTACATTTTCAGCTTGCTGAGAGGCCCAGACCACCTACATAAAAAAGAGCTCTCCCCAAACATCCAGTAAGTGTTTGTGAAGTGCAGTTTCTGAAATTAAAAGACTACATTTGGACCAACTGAGCAAAGCCCTTTAGCATGCATTTAAGGGCATGCTTAATTAGACCACTATTAAACAAACTAAATAATCTTAGTTTGACTAGTCTGCACAATTTCCATTTTGTAAGTAGATGAGACAAAGTATTTTTCAATAGATGTGGCTTAAAGAAATGTTATAGTGGTATGAATCAGATCAAATCAGAATGCTTCTCAAAGTCAGATTTCATTATTAAATTTTTACTTTTCAATAAGATATACAATTTGAGTAAGACATTTAACAATTAATTGCTTATCACTATAACATGTATTTAGATGGGGGAAAAATTGTGACATGTATCTGAAGTTGTTACGGTTGTAAGAAGCATTGTAAGAGTATTGCACGCTCTCTTACAATGACAATAAACTACAAAAACTTTACTGGAATAATTTAACGAAATATTAAATAATGTAACTGGAATAATTACTACTGAAGTACTAAATATATGTATTAGAATTAAAATATACAAGCTTTTTGTTGTGTTAGGTTTACCTTAGCCGGAATGTTTCGTACATCTCTTCCTCTAAACTCCGCACATTAAATGGAAGCTGAGCATATGCAGCTTGTATGCTAAGGACAATCAATTAAATATGCCAGTTAAAGATTAGCTAAGATTTGGGTTGAATGGTTTATCCTGAGAGTTTTCTGCCACTGTAAGTCTGTCATTAGTAAAGTTTAGTTCTGATTTTTGCCAACAAGAGTTAAAAATCACGTCCATATATTACCTCCTCTGGTTTATCTTTCAGACCAATTTACTAATAATTTTGTCTCCCCCCTGTGAAAAAGACAGTATTACAGCCAAGAAAGTCCTTCCTCTGACTGTTGATAGTTTAGAATTATTTGTTTTATAATTTTGCAACAAGGCTAATTCTCCTTTCTTTGTGAATATGTCTAATTGTCAATGGGAGTTTTATAGATAAAAGGGATGACTTGCCTCAAATTGTAGTCTCTGTTCATCCCAGTTAGTGGAAAGTTTGGACTGGAGAAGAGCAGACTGCAGCTCTCATTTAAATTCATTAATACTGTTATGAAATCATTTAGCTGTTTTATGTATTACAGCAGCTGCTAGTGTAGCTTAAAATAAAATGGGAAGGGACCATTCTGCTTTCAACAGAACAGTCTTTACGGGCTTGAATTTGGAAAAGACATCGTGCTATCTTTTGATGACTGTTCCCTGGATGACTATCTCCCTAACAACAGATGATGCTTGTGTAATATTGTCTGAAACAAAAGGGCTTCAGTTTGTAATCCTACTTGCAGCACAGTTTCATTACCAAAGCAGACAAGACAAGGAGCCAGATTACTTAAAAGTATCACCCTCTCACCACCACCCCCCAAAAAATTCTGAGATTCTTACTCAGAAGATTGTATCTCAGCTTAATCACGTCACTTCTTAGAACACAAGACAACAGTTTTAGGATTAACAGATCTCTCTTCTTGCTTTCCCTTACCCTTTTTTAAAGGCAAATTGTTTCCAAGAAGATGAGAACTCCTGTTTTATTCCTATAATCTGCATGCTCACCAAAGTCTCTGAAGACAATCATCTGTATAAACTCCACCCACTTTGGGTGAAAACATAGACATAAAATCTCAAGGACTTCTTCACAATTTATTTTCTTGTCATGATCACCTTTTGGAACTAATATGTTCTCAAATGCATCTGTTTTCCAGGTTTCTTACCATTCATTTAAATCAGGAATCTGATAAGGAAAGAAAGCTTTTAAAATACCAACAGTACACATAGATGTTTTCCTGAAAATCTAGACATTTCCTTCACTCATTATGGTTCATATATATCCAAAGATGTACCCTCAAGCCACTAGCTCATAGCTGCTGAGTAATGCTCCCAAGAAACATAACTATATCCATAATGTTTATTATTTAATATTAAAAAAATCAATTTTTCATTTCTCTAAGGGTTGCACACCCTCTTCTTTATTATAAATAGTAGCCTCTATCCAGAACACAAAGGGCAGACTTGAAAAGAGGACGGAAATACTCTCTGATATCTAGAACCAAAAAGGTAAATTAAAAAGAAAAAGAAGGGAAAAAAAAATAACAAAAAGCAACAATATTTGCCAGCTTCACACTTATTCAAAGGTTGGAAAATAAAAGCAAGGCTTATTTGAATATATTCTGCATGACAGCCCTTGTGAAGGACTGAAAGGAGTTCATGAGATTTAATAATTAACCTTCACAGAGGATGTACACCGTGCCAGAATATTTTTACTCTTCCCATGCTCTGTCTTGTGCCTTTAGATTTTTATACTTCAGGCAAAAAGTCAATGAGGTACAGACTTCTCTGAGAACCCACTTAGAGACCCCATTTTCATAGAAAAGTACATTTGCCAAACAGCATCACTTATTCTTAAGCAAAGAACAATGAGTCATTTAGGAGTCTAAATTAGAAAAGATCAGAGTAATAAAACCTTTACAAGCTGTCAGATGGTTCAGTGTTTCGGCATATGACTTCTATGAGGTTAAACTTGGAAAATCCTGAATAATTCTGCTATAATGCTGCTTGGAACAATCCCTGACCTTTCAACCAAATCAATTATTTATGAAAGAGTGAATGCTTTGTTTACAATTGCATCTATATTTTTAGGAAGTGCTGGAGTAAACATGATTTTGGTGTTTAATACCAGCCTAATAAATTCTGAGTGCTACAGCAGAGTGGACAAGAGAGAGAATAAATTCTCCGAAGTTTTAATTAAACGCTAATGTGTTTTAAGATTGTAAAAGTGTTTTGATAAATTAATGATTACAAAACAAAGAATTCAATTACCAATTCTTGCTTAGATCTTAGAAATGCAGTGTGTGTGTGTGGAAGGAAAAGAAATTAAATAACAAAAGGATGTAATCTGTCACATTTCCTAGGGACCTAAGGGGAGGGACATGCTGAGCCTTGCAGGAAACCTCCATTATAGTGCATCATTCCCTGCAGGCTGTGATATGGCGTCTGCAAGAATGTACTCTGAACTTATCTTTTATACCTAGCATAGTTCTGAGTACACGTTCTCTTCTACAAATGGAAGAGGATTTTTAGATTCATGTTAAATTGCCAAATTCTGACTGACTTTAGGAAAGATGTTCTACATTTAGAATAATAATAAAAAACCAAGTTTCTTTTCGAACTTTTTATTCCTTGTTCCAGCTTGTTCAAATGAAAATGAGTAAATGGTGAACTCAGTTTCATGTTTAGGATCACAGAAGGATTTAGTTTTAATTTCTGGTTAAATTGTACATGTGCACCGATCAGTTATTAATTTTAGCTTTGAGTGTTTCCCTTAATGTTTCTCTATGTCCTTAAAAAGTTTTCCCGTGCTTTAAGATTTATTGAACATCTCTCCAATTACAGAGTAAGTATATTTTGGCCATTTTTAGATAGAAAATATTTACTACATAGGTGTAAAAAGGAAAGTACATGAGCTAAGTGCTAGTCTCTCTACTTTGTTGATACTCAGCGATAAAAGAGATAGTCAATAGTAGAAACTGTAGTGAACAGAAAAACTCTGTAGTCAGGGTTGGCTTGATGCAACAGAGAAGACGTGTCCTTTTAATCTGCTCCTTAACCATTACAAAGGGCAGAATGGTGGGCTGGCAAAGTATATATTTGTCAACTCAGAGCAAGTGTCCTCATGGGAATGAAGAATGACCTCCATAGCATGCCTTATTCCTAGACAATCCCTGCTAAATTGAAATAATTTTATGCCATTTTAACAACCTGAATCACATCTGGTATTTCTTCTTGTACATAGCAATAAAAAGAATATAAAAATTACCAGGGTAAGCTTTCAGAAAATCACCAATGATGCACTTCATAAAAGAATGCTACCACGTTGTCTTGAAATGATTGCTGGGCTTACAAGTTTGAATAAATGCGGTGATTTTTGTAAGGAAGTGTTTAAATTGCTAAGCCCATTGAATAGCCAGCAATCATTAAAAGGTTTTCTAGTTTAAGGGCATTATTTATCTTCATGCTGTGAATGTACATGGCAGCAGATTTTTAATGTTTAAAAGATACACAACTTCTCATAAAAGCAGAGAATAATCTTCTACATAGGAAGTGTCTAACTTATTTAGACTAGCAGCTGTGTACTCTTTCAAGGGCTATAGCAGAAGGATAAGACTGGAGAAATCTAATCTAATAACAGAACAAGGGAGATCAGTTGGAATCACGATATTCCATAGACTTTTTCAAAATTATTCTTTCTATAGGACTGTATAAAAAAAAAAAAAAACAAACAAAACAAAAAACCACAACAATGCAGAGAGGAAATGCTAGTCTTTTTAAGGTATAAACTCTATGGTAGCACTGTTCATTTCAAACAATAAATAGTTTCTAGACCAATCTGGTTTTGTTCATTCCTTTTTCCAGAGAAGACCATTATGTCTTTCACTCCTGCAGCAGAATAAAAATAGTAAAAAACACACCCTGCATGTACCACAGTAGGTGTGAAGGAGCAGAGTCAGATAATGGTCTGGTAGAACAGTTGAGATGTTCCAACAACACCACCTCTTTGGTGACCTCTGGATAATATGTTCTTCTATGATAGGTACCAGTCTCAATATATTCCTCTACAGAAAGCCATACAGCGAATTGCTTGAGTGTATTCCCTTCTCTTTCATTTACATGGGAATTTGACCAGAAAGATTTGTTTTCCTCTCTCTTTGTGTATTGTCCCAAGCAGGCAAGAAAATGAAAATAAAGTTGAAATAGTCACACCTCCTTGCCCTCCTTTAAAAAAATGAAACTTTTTGATGGAGGTTGGGTATTTTTGAAGGTCAATACAGTATGAGATTCTGCAATAATTTACTTGGTTCCTAACCTAGAGGAATAAACTGTACACATTTCTGTTATATTTTTGCAAATGAAGAGCTGCTTCCCAGCTCCTGGGCTAGCAGTTTTCTTTCTGACTTCTGGCTATCTTACTTTGAAGTTGTTTGTATAAAACACAATTGTTCCTGTGCTCCCCAACCCTTTCAATTCCCAGACTGATAACCCCGGTAGTGTGTGTCCCATGTGTTAGTGCAAAGTAATCACACTGCGTCATGAAATAGCGATGAAATGGAAGTGGACCAAAAAGGTAAGATTCTGTCAGAAGGCATATACTCGTCATAGATGCAGGTGTCCTGGAAACCGTATTTAACTATCTGATATATAGGTAAGAAAACCTACATCAGGAAACACAGAATCAAGCATTTCATCTACTTCAGCCCTTCATCCAGTGCCACGTGTCTCTGTACTATGTTACATGTTTACATGTTGTTTAACATCCTGTACATATGGGAGTCCAGTCTGCATCATATAACATTGCCTTTCATTGACTGACTCCTCACTGAATTGGCTGATATTCTGAGATTTGTATTTTGATGCTCATTTTTCTCAGTAGAAACCTGAAAAAGTACATTATCAGAATACTTTCTTTTCTGTCCATTCCCCCTTCAAGCACTGAGAGGAGGGACCGCAACATCAAATGTGATGTAAGGTGTGATATAGCACCAGGTCTTAGCACCACACTTTAGACCAGAAAATCACCCTGGTCAAGCAGTAGACCTAAAGAAGATACTAGGGGGATGCACAAGTAGAGATACAGCAGGAGACACCTGAGCTGATACACCTCCTGAAGGGACTGCGGTTGGTGGAGGAACCCATGCTGCAGGAGTTGAGTGATAAACAGAGAGCAGCAAAACCAAAGGAAACACAACACACTGACCCCCACCTCCTGGGCTGCCCATCGTCTCACCGAGGGGATGGAGCGTAAAGTGCGGTGACGGGATTGGAGACCAGGAGGTGGGGCAGAGAGGTGTCTGGTGTGATGCTCAGGTATTTTTCTCTAAATGTTTAACTGTTTATTTATTAATACTAGAATCAGTAATTAAAAGTTTATGCTAACTGGCAATAAATTAAATTAAGTGAAATTCCCCAATTTGAGATTGATTTTGGCCCGTTACAGGTACTGCGAAGAAAAAGGTTTAAGACTGTTAATGTACTTTATTTCTTGACTTTTTTACATTGGAAGAAAAGATAGTTAGCTTCAGAAGACTCGTTTAGTTCAATTGTACAAAAAAAATTTCCGCAAAACCAGATTAAAAATGTTCTTAAATATCTGGAAAAAAAAAAAATCATCCTTTATTAAACACTCCTAAAAACTTTTTTCTGTTGCACTTCCAAGGTTATAGGGTCTACCCCACAAATGCTCAGATATGAAACAATGACCTTTTATCCACTGTCTTAACTTCTATGCAGTTTAATATTCCTATTTAGTAGCCACACCTATCTTCTTTAAAAAAGAAAAATAGGGAGAGAAGAATGAGGTAAGGGTAAATAATCTTTCTCAAATTATTCTTGCAGGCCTATGATATTTACTGAAGTTTTAAAGGCAAATAGAGCTCAATATCACAACCATAAAAAAGATAAGAGTATTATTTAGGTGAAGCTAGGTGGCTGGCTTTCATTAAAAAAATACACTAAGACTGCTTGAGCAATTCTGGTCACAGAGCTCTGCAAATTACATTTTACAAGCTGTCTAGTGCATATGAGCCAGAAAAAGCTATAGCAAATTATTTTTAATACACATAAAGGACTCGTATTACACAAACAATAAATTAATCCAAGTGAATGAGACCTGATGTGTGTAAACAATGTAGTTTAACTATCCTTACACAGTATTTCTTTCCTATGTTTATAATACATTTTCTGACTATTATAATAAATTCTTCATGAAGTAAATAAATGGCTAGAAGCTTTTCATTTATATGTCAAATTGAAAAAAAAAGTGTTTAAAACAATAAAACTCATGTTTCTGAATCACAGAGCACAGCACGTTGCAGCTTAATTCAGATGGGCTTTATCATGACAAGAAAACGAAGTTAGTTTTGTGGGTAGGAGAACAGGAAAAGAGGAAGAGAAGGGTAATAGTGTTGCATGTGACGTGGAGCAGGAGGGTGCATTTTTTCACCATTGCCATTATTTGTAAAATGGCAATTTCACCTTAGGAAGGTTGTTCTTGATGTGTATCAGCACGAGATAAGGATAACACCAAGCTTCAGTGTTTAGCATTTACATGTGCGTGCGCACACACACACACATAGACAAAGAAAATGTAATTTTACAGAATTCAATAGTACAGAAGCCACACTTAAAACAGACTAGCAAGGATAGTTTATGATAGCTGAAAAATAAAATGATGCTGTGTCAAAAGTTTTGTGCTTGCCTGAATAACACAAATTAAGGATCACAATGACCTCTGCCATGAAAACTTCCTTTTTTTTTTTTTTTTTTTGTAGGGGGGAATGGAGTAGGGGAACAAGATATTATCACCTTAGGACAGTCTTGACACATACAGCAGTAATTATATAGCCGACTAAATAGATACATGGGCTAAATAGCAGAAAACATGCTGCAGCCAGCTGATATTAAAAATCCACAGCAGAAAGTGCACATCTAGTGAGGTGACATACACTAGCTTAACAAATATTTGGGTTATAGTGTTACTGATATAAATTTGTGCTATTTTGCTGACTTGCATGGAGCTGCAGAAATTTCTGTGAGCTAGAGTGTGACCCAAGGTACACAATTGTTTTACGGTGAAGTAATACACATTTGACTCAAACAGCCATGCAAAGACAACAGACGCTCTATAAGCTAACTTTACAGAATATAAATAGATAGTAAAACACTTAATTAAATCCTTTTCCATAACATTTTGTCTAATGTACTTCTATATCATTTCTTTGGAATTGACCAAATTGGGAATGGTGTCTAGCCACCTCAAGATAACTCCCATGCATCATAAGATATCCTTGCAAGGCAAGGGCACAATACTTTCCTCCATCAGCAGTACATCTCTGTCAGATACTGAGATCCCATATGCTCCTTGCCAGCTCCTGCCAAAAATCCCCCTGCACTGTGGAGAGAAATTCAGCATGGAGAATTGGAGTTCCTGAAAGACAATGCTTATTACAATAATACTCCGAAGGGAAATGCTTCATAGGTTTGGCTTGTAGAGTTGGATATTTGCGGGAAACCACTCATTAACTCAGTTTGCTCAAATAACAAAGATGACACCCCCACTCCCAGCATCACTCCCTCTCTGTCTCACACACACATATGCTCACTCACTCACAAGCATAACTGTGTTCCAAAGACTTCTTGACTTAATAATTTTCTAAGAATCATTTGATTACATTCAGTAGAAGATGAGGATATGGGTATACAGTTAAGTAATTGAAAGGAGGGGAAAAAAAAGGAAACTCCATTTCTTCTTCAGTTGGCAGCTTTGTCTAAAAGTAAGGCTGCATGTGAAGCACATCAAAAAGCCAGATGATATAATTAGCTAATAGCCACTACTGACATGTAAAATCAATTCATGACAGCTATCCTAGCAAAGCCAAGCCAGCTTAATGCAATAGATTGTACACCATTCACTTTTAAAGTTTAATCATTTTTAGTATCATAAGGAAGATATTATGCATATACACCCAGTATGCATACAGTAGGTACCCAGAAGTCATGACACAATATAACCTAGAATGCAGCAAGCCTACGTATTGTCCTTGAAAGACTACAAAATTCAGCTTTGGCACTGGTGTTTTGCAAATAGCTGTCTCCAGTATTGAGAGCAGAACTCTCTGGTAAAGTCTATGCTGGGACAAGCACTGTTGCAGAACAGTCTGGGGCTAAGTGCCAAATATGACCTCAGTTCTTGCCCCAACAATGAAAGTCATTGTTAAGGCTAGTATTTACAATGTTCACATTTTCCTTCTTCTTTCTCCTACCATCAGCAAGAAATCTACAATCAGCCATGTCTTTCTTGAGAACAAATGCTGTAAAGTGAGGTAAAACAGCAATGTTCTAAAACGTTGAAAAGAGAGTTATAGTATTAAAAGCAAGCTAGATTTGTTTTTTCATAAAAATTGTTTGTCAGTTTATAATTGGCTATCTACTTAAGCCATATACTTGTCAGCTTGCAAAATATATATTCATAGCAGGGAAGCATTCAGCTGGAAGGTTTTATCAGATGAAACTGAAGCAAGCCTTTAGCTGGGGGGCAGAATACAATTGTCAAGATCCATGCAACCTTAAAGCATGTGAGTAATTGCATTGTATCTGGGAGTTTTAACTTCAACAGGATTGCTTGTGCAAGTAAAGGTTATACAAGTGAATAAACATTGGTAAGTCAGTCCCAGTATGTATATTCTTTGAAGTGTATACATTTCTAGAATAGAACTGGGAACACATCTCTTGCATGCAGCAGTATACTATTAGGTTTTTATTTTGCAACATTGCTAAAGCCAAAAGTTTTACATTACATTATCATGTTATCGGAAACTGTATCACAGAGATATTTTTTCAAACATGTTAAAAATATTCTCTAACACTTTACTGTTAAAAAAGTTATTGGGACAAATTTAGTACTGGTATATGATCTCCAGAATTCCACCTATTTCAGTGAGATAGCAGAGGACATAAACCAGCACGAAATATGTTCTTTCTGCATTCAGTGGGCATGAAATGATAGTATCAAGGAGACAGGAATAAAGTTTTTGAAAGCAGTTAGGAGAGGGAAATAGAGAGGTGGTGGTTGCCCCATCCCTGGAAACCTTTAAGGTCAGGTTGGATGGGGCTCAGAGCAACCTGATATAGTTGAAGATGTCCCTGCTCACTGCAGGGGGGTTGGACTAGATGATCTTTGGAGGTCCCTTCCAACCCAAACTATTCTACGATTCTATGATTCTATATATCTGCTTTGTATGTTATGAATCTTTACAAGACTGATAA
>VYZW01031087.1:0-19712 GCA_013401315.1 Balaeniceps rex | reverse complement strand
CAATGATTTAATTTTTTTTTAGTATAAATTGCCTAGTCCTCCTTTTTTCCCTTTTTATTTTTTTCCAAAAATGCGTAGGGGAATTTTTTTAAGGTTAATATGTTTGAGTTTTGCGAAAAACTCCAGAAAAATAAAATCATAAAAATGTAGACCTGGAAAAGATCCGGAGATATTCAGATCAATTTGCACTATGGCAAGATGGAGTATATTTTGCCACCTCTGAGAAATACTTGATTAGAAATGATACTCTATGGCTCCATGCAGTTAAAGTTCAGGAGCATCATGATCCTAATATACTGCATTTGGTACGTACTCCAGCCAAATGATATCGTACTCTGAAGAGGTCTATCAAATGCAATATCTTCCTTACTTAGAGGAGGGAAATAGTTTACGTCAAATCTGAGTGGTGGAAGAGAAGAAAAGCATGAGATACCCGAATACCCATGGCACCGTGGCCATATTATAAAAGCAAAAGGTTTTCTTTTTTGGTGAATATATTTGTTTCCTTTCTCTAATAAAAACCAGTATTTTCCATAAGAGGAAGTGAATTTTCTGACTACTTTTAATCACAGTGCAATAAATTCTAGAAAGATTCGCATGTACTTTAATACCTGTAAAGAAGATATAGACTTGGAAGAAAAGCCTTGTTTTTCCTGTGAATTCACTTCATTCCTTTTCCTTACCGGAATGGTGGATTCAGGAAAGCTGTTCAAGGCAACAGAAATTATGGAGGCTCTTTAGTCTCTCTACAGTAATTATAATTTTAAAGCAGATTGTTTTTGGTTTTTAATCTCACCTTCTGTTCTATATACCAGTTTGAAATCTGCTTTCAGGGCAACTTTAGCTCATAATGGGTAAACACTCAATATGTTTAGCATCTTGACCTCATTGGATATCGGACCAAAAATATGCATGGCCCTTCAGAAGTCATCTCCAAACACGTAAGATCTGCAAAGTCAGCTGGACATCTTCGGAAAAGTTCCTGCAAAATCTTTAGTAAAGACGTAAATAGCACACAGCAGACCTCTCTTATCAGCACTTCTTTCTTGCTTCAGTAATAGCAAAGCCAAAAAATGCAAGGATTGAAATTAATTTAATCAGCTGTTGTTCTTATTTAAGCTGAATCAATATTCAAATTCGTGTATCTGGGTTTGAAAGCACCTGCCCTTTGACTTCTGAGCAGAAATTTATTCAAAGTCATGCAGTTCTTTTGGTAACCCCATCTTTTCTTCTTGGTGCTTATCAGTTCCACTAGAAGAGGTATACCTTTACCTATGACCTTGTCTGTCCTCTTCTGCTATGGGTTGCGATGGAGATAGGTGGACGTTTGTGGGGGTTGCCTTTCTTAGAGCCGGTGCCTGATAAAATGCTCCCGGTCAAAGCCTGTGACATTTAAGAATCCTCTATGGTATTTCCACCCCTTTGTCAGTGTGCAGGGAAGGTATTGAGGATTTTACACATCTAGATTAATTGATGTTTTAGCCTGAGAGATAACATGAAGAACTGGAGAGGAAAAGGAATTTCACCAGTGAAATTAATATTTTAATGAGAAAAGTTCATTACAGACCAAACAACATGTTCTGTTCAAATTTTAAACACATCTTTCAAAGCCATGCTCCCGTTTGAAACACTGTGAGGGGTGAAGAGCCTAAATGCCTTTTTTCCTCCCCAATAACTGATACTAGGCTTCAAACACCTAAATAGAGCTGCATTTTTCTCACCAGTTCCCCACAAAAATTGCAAGTTATTTACATGTATTTAACTATTCACAGCCATGCAGGTGTGCAAAGCACCTGCTCTTTCCACAGACTAATACACACGTTAGTTACCATAAACAGTATTCGCCACTAACGTGAACACATATGTGCACACATTCTCATGTACACATGGACATAAAGCAAAGTCACATTCCATACCAAGATAGGAACTTTGCTCTTCATCAGGTGTGGAAATGTATGTATCCCCTAGAATTTACTTTAAAAGTCGAAAGAACAGAATAGAGCCATGGTCTCCAAAATTTTTAATCATGGACTCTATCAGTAAAAATTTCTGAGCACACATCCCCAGTAGATGTATACTTATTTATTTATAAATTATGGACATGTACTGCTGAAGTTCTAAAATTGTCTCCCTGTACCCCAACGGTTTACGATGCACACCACCTGGGGTGCATGCATCCCACTTTGGACACCACTGGAAAAGAGAGCTGGTTTGTTTTCTAGAACTTTTCTGAAACAGAGAAAGGGATCAGATGGGTGTTAGAGGCAGAATTAGCGCATTAAGGGAAGTTTTGTTTAACTTCTAAAACCAGCTTTATTGCAGCAAGTGAAAGCTGGGCTCCCTTCTCTATGCCAGCATGCTAAGGGGATACTTAACTGGTAAAACTGGTCTTTTTATTCAAATAACTGGTTCCGGATAAGTAGGAGTGAAGCCAATTTCATGCAGGCTTTTTGAGTCAAACCTATTATCTGGTGAAATGGTATAGAAAATCATTGGTTTTGCTCTAAGCTTTTGATGTGCAACAGCTTCTGTTTATTGTGACAGTCTTATTTCAAACTTATTCTAAGTAACCCACAGAGGCCTTGAAGTTCTGCTCTCCATGTTGCACATGGCAACAGTCTGGTAATTAGAGGTGGATTAAGCACAAGAAAAAAGCCCCCCAAATAATATTTTTTAATGAAAAATTCTGAAGCTTTTTCATTTCAATTTACTCCACTTGGCTCAAAACGTAAATATCCAAGTGCTTGAGAGACTTTCAACTATCTTATAAATGAAAAGCAATATCACAATCTTTTTTTAAAAAGTATCATTCTGTGGAAATGTAATAGAACGCAGTTCGTGTAGAAGAGACATTTAGATTAAACATTTCCAGAAATAGCTGCAAAAGTTTTTTTTGTCTTGCTTTTTTGGGAAAGGTGAGGTAGGCAAGTCACCTTTTTTATTAAAGGTGAAAAGACTCAGGGCTTAACAGAAATGTATGTTCATTAAAAAAAAAAACCAAACAAAAAACCCTCCAACAAAAACCCAACTCAGTCGTCTTCAGGGTTAAGCTCATCATGGTGCCAGATTTGGCAGCTGAGTGGCAAAAGTACAGCCTACCTATGCTAGGGAAAGTACAGAACATATTAAAATACATTGAAAAATCTTTCTGTCTTCATAAACATAGTTCAGATACCTGGCATGGCCTAGAAGTGGATCATAAAGTTCACCACAGACCAAAAGTGAATAAAGGATAAAAAGCCTGTGTCCAGCTTGTGTTGACCCGGAGCTACTTGTATTCTGCCACCGATCTCCATCCGGTCATGTGCAACAGCGACCTGATGTTGGAGCTTGGCCCAAACAGCCCCAGAATACAGGGATCATCCTGGCATTCCAAGAAAAAAACAAGAAAAACAAAAAAAAAGCATCTTATTTCATCCTAGGTGTCTGTTGGGTACATTAGGAGTGTTTTTTCCTCCATGCACAAGCTCATGTGGTTATCACACCCGGTCACATCCCGGGAAGGAAGGAGAAATAGGTCTCCTTATTATTTATCTGTAGGAAGCCTTTGTTGGTTCATAACATTGTAAGAGCAAGGCCTGGGTGCTACTTTTGGGACATTAATGACTTCTGTTACTGTGCTGGATGTAGAGTTTAAGATCCAAGACTTTAGCCACTATCGAATAATTCAAAAAGATGAATTTGTTTTCATATATATATATATATAATTTGCTTTAATTTGCTCACAGGTTTTTTATATATATAAATTAAAGTAATATCTGGGGGTTTTACTTGTAGAAAAACATTTTCTTTCAATTCTCATGGAGCTGGCCAGTAAATACTAACCTGGGAAATGATAATCCAGTTTATGTTTGCTACATGTATTATTGTCATGGTTTAACCCCAGCCAGCAACTAAGCACCACACAGCCGCTCGCTCACTCCCCATCTTGGTGGGATGGGGGAGAGAATCAAAAGGGTAAAAGCAAGAAAACTCATGGATTGAGATAAAGACCGTTTAAGAGGAAAATCAAAAGCTGCACACACAAGTAAAGCAAAACAGGGAATTCATTCACTACTTCCCATGGGCAGGCAGGTGTTCAGCCATCTCCAGGAAAGGAAAGCAGGGCTCTGTCATGCGTGGCAGTTACTTGGGAAGACAAACGCTGTAACTCCAAACGTCCCTCCCTTCTTTCCTCTTCCCACAGCTTTACATGCTGAGCATGGCATCATATGGTATGGAATATCCCTTTGGTCAGTTGGGGTCAGCTGTCCCGGCTGTGTCCCCTCCCAACTTCTTGTGCACCCCCAGCCTGCTCGCTGGTGGGGTGGGGTGAGAGGCAGAAAAGGCCTTGACTCTGTGTAAGCACTGCTCAGCAATAATTAAGAGATCCCTGTGTTACCAACACTGTTTACAGCACAAATCCAAAACATAGCCCCATACCAGCTACTACGAAGAAAAGTAACTCTATCCCAGCCAAAACCAGTGCAATTATAGATCCTTTTGAATTGGCAGAGGAGTTCAGAAGAGTTTTTTCTCTCTTCTGTACGGAGGATTTGTTGTGAATAAGAATGAATCTCTACTTTGCTGATAAATACAAAAGCATGACCTATAAGAATTTTTATCGCTCTCCTCTCATTGTATTGACAAACTTTGGGGCATGCATCCCGTCTGCTGTGAGACAGGATTTTGCATAAGTCAGAGGGCACAGAATAATGCTTTCCTTTTTGCTATTCCTACAAACTAAAAGTCTGCAAATAAGCTCCCAACCCCTGCTATGATCCCAAGAGGTGATCAAAGAGCGGAAAGATAAATGGCTCAAAAATAAGGCATCCTTGGCCTTATTAGTCTTGGGGAGTGGTAGCATTACTTCTATTCATTTCTTTCTTTATTTTTGTAGAAAGGAATATACAGCTGGATTTTATTTGCTGGATTTGAAATAAGAACTTAATTTCAAACTACAAAATTATTGAATTGAGGAATATAGCTTTCATCCCAATTATGCCTTATTTTTCCCTTATATAAGCCTTTATATATTTGAACATAATCTACAAACCATTCCTGAAAATTGCTACATAATTTAGTGGGCACAAAACTAATAGGTTTCTGTAAAAAATATAACAGAATTTCTTAATAAGAACAAACAAAAGCCACCCCATTTATAATCTATAGAATTTAGTAGCAAATTAAACCTTTCTGTATTTAATAGATCATTTTATCCCTTTTAGAACACTCTTCACATATACTTACAAAAATAATATCATTCTGCTTTACTTTATTGAAACTTTATTCTTAATAAAACATACCTTAAACTATACATTAAACTATCTGAGAGAATGTTTCTGCTTAAACAGCTAGCCAATGTGAAAAGTATTGTAGGCATATAGTGAACTATAACATTTTTAAATTAACAAAAAAAAAAATTTACTGTAGGAGTTTAATACTTTTGTTACACTCTGTGGTTTCATAATTCTATGTATAATTCAAGGACCGTGTTCTCATTTACATTAAAGGTCTTTTGCAGATATCTCATAGTGATATATTAAAGACTTTCAGTTTACCACAAAAGGTATAAAGTATGCTTAATGCAAATGAAAATCAGATTATAAACATTTCAAGATGTCTTTCAACAGGACCCTACGGATTTCACACACTCTTAAAAACCCCTACAAGATTTTTCTGTGAAGGAAAGGAAGCAGTATATCTACTACTAACATCTCACAAAACAGAGGTGACTGTGGTGCTACTACAGACAGTACATTAAAGAATTTGTCAGGATCTTTTGGTTAACCACCCGAAAATAAGGTGTGAGAATAATGTCCGGAGTTCGAACACCTAAATTCAGATGCCTATGTGTGAGCTTGTCGTGACCCCCTGCCCCCAGTGGGATGGGGGAGAGAATCGGAAGGGCAAGAGTAAGAAAACTCACAGGTTGAGATAAAAACAGTTTAATAATTGAAATAAAATAATAATAATAACGATAGTAATAAAATTGCAATGAAAAGGAGAACAAGAGAGAGAGGAACAAAACCCAGGAAAAACAAGTGATGCAACCGCTCACCACCCGCTGACCACCACCCAGCCAGTCCCCGAGCAGCGATCGCTGCCCCGCGGCCAACTCCCCCTCAGTTTATATACTGAGCATGACGTCATATGGTATGGAATAGCCCTTTGGGCAGTTTGGATCAACTGTCTTGGCTGTGCCCCCTCCCAGTTTCTCGTGCACCCAGCAGAGCATGGGAAGCTGAAAAAGAAAGTCCTTGACTGGTGTAAGCACTACTTAGCAACAACTAAAACATCAGTGTGTTATCAGTGTTATTCTCATACTACATCCAAAACACAGCGCTGTGCCAGCTACTAGGAAGAAAATTACCTGTAACCCAGCCAAAACCAGGACAGAGCTAGATGCTTAATTTCCCATCATAGTCATTGGAATGATTAAACTGCGTAAACATAGGCAGCCAGAGCCATTCAAGATGGTCTAGAAGAGTGGTCTCTAACATTTTTTGATTGTGTACCTCTACTGGCAAAAACTTTTGAGCATACATCACCAACATATGTATATTTATTTATACATTATATGCATGTACTACTGTACTTATGTACATTACAAAACATACAAAAAAACTGAAACAAGGTTGAGATAAAGATGAAATAACCACTACTTTTAAAATATTTATTTTATTTTAGTTATTAACGGTACAAAAAATATTTTCTTCACACATCCCAATGAATTGTCTTGTGCACCTCTTGGGGTGCATGCACCCCACTTTGGCAACCATTGGTCTAGAGAAGCATGGTTGGTCTCCAGCTGCTGATTTACAAGTGCAAGTTGCCCATAGGTCCTGTGTAGTGTCTGACAGCTTCAGGCATGTCTCTTGGATATTTACATGTATCTATTACAAAACTTGGCAAAAGAAATGAGCAAAATCTGCATTATTGAGGAAAAAAATCCTATTTTCATCCTTTTTGACAAAGGGTTGCATTGCTTTATTATTCTGGGCATTTAAAGCATTTGTTTTAAATGTTTAAAGTTTTGTTCCTTCCCAACACACAAAAAAAAAATTTAAAAAAAAGAGAGAAAAGGAAAGATGAGCTCAGAGATCGCTGTATGTTGTCACTAACGCTGGATGCGCTTCTGCTCTCCATTACGAGAGGTCCTTACTACAGGGAGGTCAGCAAAGAGCAGAGGTGGAATAGCTGCAGTCAGGCAGTGCCTACGTCAATGTAAATCAACACATCCTCTGATCAGCGGACAGTCAGCCCTATACTATATGTTGGTCAGGAATATAATTCAGCTTCCTAGAAAGAGACAGGACATGCGTATTAGCAATATTAACAAGAATAAAGGGTTACGCTGCTGTTTTCTTCAAGGTCAGATCATGGGAGTTTTATCTCAAATCTACTAGTGTGGATTTTTCTCTTTGTAAGAACACCCCGAATGAAAGAATGAACAAGGAAAAATAGAGATAGAAACCCTGCTTGAAAAAAATACCCCCAAAATAAATAAATTTTAAAAAATCAAAACCAAATAACCCTCAAACAAACAAAAAAACCAAACCAAGCCTCATCTTAGAAATAGATCAAGTTCCAGAAAGAAGTTATATCTGAACTACACCGAATACTGAAGGAGAGGGAAGCAATAGCGCCTCTCTATCTGCGGCCATTTAGACTATGAGATACTGAGGCTTTCTTCTGCCTGTTAGGGATTTCCAACCCTTTGTGCCATTGTTTGTCCTAGAAATGGGCTTTAGCCACATGGAATGAGAACTGAATTTCCTCACTTGTCTCTGTTTAAGACCTGTAGTTTCATGAGGCAGCTGAATCCCTAACAAAACCCAGGGAATATTGCAGTCTTTTCCAACCCCAGCCACTTAATTTTTCTCTCTGCTACAGTGCTGATCAGCTGAAAAAGCAATGATGGGGCACTTTGTCTGAAAGTGCCTATTTACTCTCAGTAATTAACCCCTAATTCAGTGGCTGGACAGATAAAGATAATCAAAGTATAAAACACCTGCTGTAATTGGAGCTTAAAAATGTCTTCTACCATCTGTATATTTTGCAGTATATGCATTTTCTTTCATTTCCATGCCACAAATCCTTGCTCAAAGGAGTCATTTGTCTGCATGAAAAGCTGTGGTTAAAGCCCTCTTTTTTTTTTTTTCTTTTTTCCCCTCTTACAACTCTTATTTATGCATAGGCTGTTCATGGAACAACCGTTTATACTTGTTTTCTGATAGAGATATAATTTATATCATAATTTCAGAGCTTGAAATATTAGGATTTTCTCCTGTAATTGTATTTAATATCTTTCCATGAAAAGAAAGTTTAGATAAAGAAACCACCCAAAGCTTTTAAGTGACTTCAAAAAAGAAAAAGCCCCATCCCAAATCAGCGGGAGGCAGGGAATGCTGCATAACAAATAATTAAAAGGTTCATATTCAGGGGAATTAATCTATTTTTTTATTAAGCAAAATGCTCAGATCAACCTGCAGAGAACTAATTCTAATTTTTGTATCGGCTTCCCTGATTCTAATCCACCGTTTTCTGACAAGCACCTTATGATGATGACAGAAGGACAAGTGTAGCTGGCAACAAGTGTGTTGATTCCGTTAGTGTACAACACTGCTTTCATACAGAGATGAAGATTTTCTTTCATCCAGGGGCTGGACACAGTCAGAGGGTGTTGTGCTGTTGGCACCTAGCAAATGAAAATCAGGTTGACAGCTGTGACATGTGAGGAGCAAAGAGCTGAGTCCAAACAAACGGTTAGGTGTAAAATGGTTAGGTGCCATGCTCTCTAGGAAGTGAAAGATGAGTTAAAAGTGTGAATATCTTTGGAGGTCTATGTCCAACCTGCCAGTCCCAGTTGTCTGCCAGTGGGCTGATGGCTCATGTCCTTGTCCCTGGTCCCTTTGTAGATCAAAACAGAAGATCTTACATCTTTTGTAATTTCGCTGGGAGGGAATTAGTAACTGTCCTGGTTTTGGCTGGGTTACAGTTAATTTTCTTCCTAGTAGCTGGCATAGTGCTGTGTTTTGGATTTAGGATGAGAATAATGCTGATAACACACTGATGGTTTAGTTGTTGCTAAGTAGTGCTGACACCAGTCAAAGACTTTCTTTTTCAGCTTCCCATGCTCTGCCAGGTGCACAAGAAGTTGGGAGGGGGCACAGCCAAGACAGTTGACCCAAACTGACCAAAGGGCTATTCCATACCATATGACGTCATGCTCAGTATATAAACTGGGAGGAACTGGCTGGGGGGCAGCGATCGCTGCTCAGGGACTGGCTGGGTGGTGGTCAGTGGGTGGTGAGCAGTTGCATCACTTGTTTTTTTCCCCCTGGGTTTTGTTTCTCTTTCTCCTTTTCATTGCAATTTTATTACTATCATTATTATTATTATTTTATTTCAATTATTAAACTGTTTTTATCTCAACCCTCGAGTTTTCTTTTGCCCTTCCAATTCTCTCCCCCATCCCACCAGGGGCAGGGGGAGGGTCAGCAAGCAGCTGTGCGGTGCTTGGTTGCCGACTGGAGCTAAACCGCGACAGTAACACAAGACTGGAAGAGATTTCCTGGATCACTGAATCCATCCTTTGCTCATAGAAAACTGGGCAAATTGTGTTTATTCCAGAAGAGACAGCAGAATAGCAATGCTTTCTCCTTCACCATGAAACTAAAAGTCACAAAATAGTCTCCATCATCCAAATCCAGGATAAAATCATTATTATTTTCCATTAATTCATTTAATGTCAGGAGTAATTTGGCTTCTTAAATATCCCATTTCACAGTATGCAGAAGTGAAGCTCTTTGGAAAACTTGGCAGTGGTCTGCATCTCCTTACTAGTACTTCTGTCTGATTTATCAGTTTGAAAATGTGTTGTAATCTGCATAAAAATGGAGTCTGCAAACTGATTTGGATTAATCGGGTCTGACTGTAATTCCTTCTGGTATCCTCATTTGAACAGCACATCAATCACGATGACCTCTTTTGATAATAATGTTACCGTAATATCTAATTTCATATTAATTCCATTGTAATTTAGCAGGCATTCATTCTAACAGTAATTCCTATGGAATTACATCTGACATCCCCATGAATACCAAAATAACTCAACATGATAAATGTTATTACATCGAATACCAAAGGAGGCAATAATGATTTGCCATTTATAATAAAATGTTGCCCGCAAACCATTAGTGGACGTTACTGCCTAGTGTTAAGGATGTTCCTGTGTAAATCTGTTCACATCCAACTACATCCTGAATGTCTCCCCTGTGTGCCAACATGAGCTTGAAAAGAGTTGCTCAGGCACCCATTTTCCGGACTCAAGATACGTATGATTTATCATCAGCCACTGAACCCATTCAATCAGTGATCTCATGTTGAATCTCACAAGCCGAACCTCAGCAGCCTGTCAACGAGAAAAGCTTGAAAGAGCACAGAGATGGCTTCCAGCAGTGGTTGTGCCAGGATGCTTCCCAATATCCTCATCTCTCATTAGTGTTAAATTAGTCCCTCCATGCAACAGTAAGAGACACTCAGCTCTTTGAGGGTTCTGCCTGTTGGATGAGGCACAGGCTCTTGTTCTTACTCCGTGTGTATATATATTTTTTTATACATATATATAAATGTATTTCTTTGTTCAGTGCCTATATATTTCGGTTGACATATATATAGCTTACAGAGGCAGAGGGGATGTGAAAGGCGGTTGCCAGCATGATCTTGCAGAACAGATGAGACATAATTTGTTCTCAGCTTTTAGACACACCATCATTCTTGAGGAAATAAGGCTGGCCAAAACAGGTACAGGTATCCCTCACTTGTCTGGCTGACAGCCCCAGGCCTTCGGGGGTCACTTACAGGGTTCATGACCACATCATAAGAATGGGATTAAAAAGAAACGGGTGCCTCAGGCTTTGTATAGCTTCATGCCTGCTATTTCTGCAGTGGCTTCTTGTGAGACTCACTGCAACCTCACAAGGCGGCGGTTTGCAGACTTATATATGAGAAAACCAGCAAAAATATCTGTGTATTTTCAGTTGGCAGCATTTATGCACCTCATAATAAGCATGTGTATGTTTTAGGACGTAAATGCAGAGCACATTGTTGTGCATTTCTGTTGAACAAGTAGAAATTAAGCCTAAGGCTCAGATGAAATTTGTTTGCCACTTCTTACAGTGCCCCCCATTAGGAGTGCTCTAGCAAGCCTCAAGCACTTGGGAGGTGTTTCCCCAGCTCAGTGTTCAATCTAGGGACTCCAGCAGCAGCAAGATTTGCAAGCCTAAATCTAGAGATCCTACAATCAGCAGAGTGTGGGCTCAGTATCACCATCAAGTCAGCAATGGCTAAAGGGGTGGAAAGCAGGAAACATGTTTTATTTTTTGCTATTTAAAGATATTCTGGATATTTAGTTTACTGACTGAGAGGCTCATGTTTGTGCAGATCCACCTGAACTCCAACTTGATCATTCCTTTTGCTGCAGTTTTTCTGGAAGCTGAAAATGAGTGGGGGTAAACTCAACAATAGACAGTCCCTTCCCATTTCATGCCTGCAGAAGTCCATTCTTGCACACATTCTGTGTGTATTGATTACTTTTGTTGAAAGTGACCATGCTAGGAAAATAGAAAAAAAAAAAAAACACAAACCATAAACCTCAGTTTTTCCCCTTCCTTTAGATAGGTGTGGCCTTCATTGGGAATTACCTTCTCCAAGCAGCAATCACTATAGGGTACCCCTTAGGGAATAGCCTATTCATGCAGCCACCAACGTCATTCTGAGTTATCTAATTCAGCTAAAAAAAATGGCAAAGAGACAAGGTCCCTGGGTAACCCAAGAAGGAGCACTGCAGAGATAGAAGGAGGTATATCAGTATAGCATTGAAGGTGTTCAAGGCTTAAACAGCCTGAACAGGTACTTGAGAGCTAACAACATGGGAAAGGGAAGGGTGTGGGCCAGGAATGCTGCCAGAGCCACCGCTTACCAAGCTCATAAAGTCCATCAGCAGGTGTACATAAGGGCAGTGTGTATAAACTTGTGCTAGGCTTGTGTTTCACGCTGATGCAGCATACAGTCTTCATCTGAGAACATTAAAGTGTCAGGGTTTTTTTCAAAAGCAAAGGAGTCGGATTCTTCCATGCACATTAGCCCTTCTTTCAGTCTCTCTGATATAAAATACAATAGAATAGAATAGAATATAATAGAATAGAATAGAATAGAATAGAATAGAATCATTAAGGTTGGAAAAGACTTCTAAGATCATCTAGTCCAACCATCAACCCAACACCACCATGCCTACTAAACCATGCCCCAAAGTGCCACATCTACACATTTTTTTAACACCTCCAGGGACGGTGACTCAACCACCTCTCTGGGCAGCCTGTTCCAATGCTTGACCACTCTTTCAGTAAAGAAATTTTTCCTAGTATCCAATCTAAACCACCCCTGACACAACTTGAGGCCATTTCCTCTCATCCTATCACTTGTTACTTGGGAGAAGAGACCAACACCCACCTCGCTACAACCTCCTTTCAGGTAGTTGTAGAGGGCGATAAGGTCTCCCCTCAGCCTCCTCTTCTCCAGCCTAAACAACCCCAGTTCCCTCAGCCGCTCCTCAGAGGACTTGTGCTCCAGACCCTTCACCAGCTTCATTGCCCTTCTCTGGACACGCTCCAGCACCTCAATGTCTTTCTTGGAGTGAGGGACCCAAAAGTGAACACAGTACTCAAGGTGCAGCCTCGCTAGTGCTGAGTATAGGTGGACGATTGTTTGCCTAGTCCTGCTGGCCAAACTATTTCTGATATAAGCCAGGATGCTGTTGGCCTTCTTGGCCACCTGGGCACACTGCTGGCTCATGTTCAGCCGGCTGTCAACCAGCACTGCCGTAGGCCGTTAAAAGAAGAATATCTCAGACGCTGGTTAATGATTGTTGTAATGGGACATAATATTCCACTGCCAGCAAGCACCAGCACCAAACACAGACAGAATGAAATACCCTTAATTTTGTTTCGTGATACTCTGTAATCTAATGACATAGCCCTAATTACACTCTGAAGCTCCTTATCAGATGATGATTCAGCACAATCCTGAGTACTCCTTAGAGTCAATAGGGAAAGTCTTCCAACCAGTAAATGTAGCCTACAATTTTCTTTTCTAACTGTGTAGCTACGTATTTCATCTCATTAAAACACAACTTTTTCCCGGATTAGCTGTAGGAATGCTTTGTCCTGTCTGTTTTCAGCTATTCATCCACTTCTTTTCTTTTTGTCAGCTGCAAACTCAATTAGCAATTTTAAATACGTATATATTTTTATTAATAAAGATATTAAATAGCACAGAGCAAATGTTCAGTCCCAGAGGAACTCTTTATGATTTTGGTCAATGTAAAGCAGCAAACAATTTGTGTTCAATAAGAAACTGTGGCACATAGAAACAATAATGTCAATCAGTTTACGAAAAAGGGGCTGAAAAAGCTAGAGAAGGCCTGAAAGTTGACTGCAAAGCCCAATCTGCAAGCACATTTTGGCACTGAATTGGCATCTTTTTTCATTCCGTATAACCCACAACTGGGTTTTGTGCTTGTGTGTACCATTTGACTCGCATATGAACATAAGAAGTAAACGTGGACTGTTAATAATGCTTACGTTCGGTTCAAGGTATCTTTAGCTCTTTCTCACGGTGGTGGTCTACATTTACATGGAATTAAGCACTGTCAGCTGTAAATTAGCAAGCTAGCCTACAATTCAGCTGTAAAACATGCAGTTGATTGAATATAGGTCAATCAGTCAGCTATTTACAGGGTTTTCACCACAGAGATATGTTTTGCTGTCTGTGCTGTTGTGGTGACACGGTACTAACAGTTCTTATTCTTGACAGTTTAAAACTATGGTAGGCTGTAATTATACCAAGACTTCAGAAAACGCCAAGCCCTGCTCTCTTTCATACATGTATGCACTGACACATACCAAATTAAACCTTTTCTAACTCACTGAAATTCTTCCTTTTTTTCTGGGTATAAAGTAAAAATGAATGCCCTCTTGATAAAACCTGGCAAGTGTAATTAATAAATGAGTACAGGAAATTACAAACACTAGTGCAGCCATGGGAACTGAGTCATAGCTTCAGCTGATGACCACATCATTTAATTATTTTTTTTTTAATTAAGGCAATAGCTTCCCACAACAGGTTTTTACCTTTTCTGCCAATTATAGACACAATCTGAGAAACAATGAAGAAAACAGACTGAATGTCAGCAGTCAAGTTTTCATCGTGTACATATTGGTAACTCTTGAAGTCAAAAGTGTCTTATAATATCGAGTGCAGGACATCATGGTGCTGTACTGAAGAGTGTCCATTCAAGATCCTGGCAAATGTCATATGATAACATAACAGGTAATAGACTTATAAGTACGTTATGGTTTACAGCTACTGCATTTGAAAATCAAAGAATCACATGTAAACAGTGTTTTTGGGTATTATTACTATTATTTGAAAGTCTGACTATTCTGTTCAACAGCTACCACACATCAGGTGTAACGATGCAGAAAAGGAACTATAGAAGTATCTACCTATACCACAGTATAAGCCTGGTGTGAGATTTAGGTCCGATACACACCTGTAAATTCATAGTAGCCCCATTTGTTTACACTGTGTGTCTACATCCAAACATAATTTCATCTAAATACTTGTAGATGTAGATGGATAGTTATAAAATTTCTTCTGAAATGACTGTTAGATTGTAGGGGTTTTTTTCATTTTCTTGTTTGGAGCTTTGATGTTTTCACTGTAAATACTGGAACACTGTTCTCCACAGCATGAGTATTTCTCAGATTTTAAAGAAGCCTTTGGCTAGATAGCAGCTATCAAGATTCATGGAAAACAGAAAACAGACACCAGAGAGATGGTGGCAAATAAATAATGAGAAAACCTCCTTCACTTATTTTAGGCAAATCATCCATTTCAGGTGGTTTTGCTCTCTGTATTCTGGATTTTTATTTGTTTGTTTGTTTACTTTTATCTAATGCTTGTTAAATTCTGAATCTTCTGCATAAGTGTGGCAGCAGCACAGGCTGTACCATCCAGCTGAGATGAATGTGGTATGAGTTGCTTCCCATAAATTAAGCTTGCTTGCTTAGTTAATCTGTTATAACAGGCTTGGGATGAAGAAAAACAATTCTGCCTGAAACGTCCCTATCTCACAGCCAAGTGACACACCTCTTGCCCACCCCTAGAAAGTCCCATGCACAAGGAAATTGTAAACAGCCACTGCAGTGACCAAGGAGAGCCAGAAAGCAAGCTGATAGCAATGAATATTCTCATGAATCAAAGTGCCGAGCTTAATTCATAATGGTTTGGAGGTGCTATGGTATTAGTTGTCCTCAAATATTTGAACAATATGCTGCTATTTATAAAGATGAGTGCAAATTCCCAAAATGTCTGGAAACATAACATGATAGATTATCCCCCTGAAGGCTCATACTGGAAATGAGATATTAGCATGTATTTCTCTTTTCACATGGGCATTCTACTACTGCAAATTCTTCATAGCTGTGTCTGTCCCTTACAATGTGTCCATACAGCATGGAGCACAGTGGGACCTTGATCTTTGCTAGGATGTCTTAGCATGAAAACAATGGAAATAATTAATGCAGAACCACTTCTTTATCCTCTGTTTATAATGTGTCAGTCTTCCAGACTGAGAGCAGGGGGAAAAAAAAGGGAAAAAAAGAAGACAAATTTATCTTGTATGTCTCCCCTGAGTCAAAATAGCAAAAGTATCATTAGCAGCCTCACATTAATTAGTCATGCCATTCTGGTAATAATAATATCTCCCATTTCTTTAAGCTGTCCAATCAATGCACAAAAAGACAGGGCTGTTCTTGCTCATGTTGAATTTTTACTTTCTCTAAGCATATACTGCGCTTAAGCCACAGAGATGTCACTTGAAGCAGAAGACAACACCAAAGGGGTGTGTGTAGCAGATTTCTGTTCATCCTCACAAGAACATCATGGGATAAAAAAAGTCTGCCTTTTCCTTGGTTCTCCATCAGCCTGGAGAAAGACCAAACATAAGTTGTTTCTTGAGTTGTTTCTGGAGACTTTAGCTGCAAACTCTTCATTACAGATGAGCAAGTTGAAGAAAGAGGGATGGTTTATGTGCCACTTTTTGTGTCTGTACTAGTAAGTTAAACAAACCCAAGACTGTTCGCTTGGTGAGACCAGCTGGACTACAACCCTCCACTTCTACCCTATTAACCTCCCTTACTCTCCAAACAAGTCTAAAATGCGTGTAGGGAATGGTCATTGGCTTGTCCTAAGTTGCAAACTGTACCCACAAATTGTTTAGGAGGGTGTGGGTTACACCAAGGGCTCTTCCAACCATTTAAGAGTAGAGATGATTGTGTTCTGATCCTGGGCACTTCCCTGTCCCAGTTCAATTTGCTAGTGTGTCATGACTGAGGGCAAAAGGAGACTTTTCATTCAAATTGATGAATTTTGGAACATTAGGTAAGCAACCTGCCTCCAGATGAAAAATCTGAAGCCTTAAACCATTACCCTGAGAGCAGCAGAATAACTTCCCATTTTCTTTCACTCCCTTTCCTCCAGACATTGCAAAGCATATGTGAACATAAACAGAGAAATTAGGTCTTTCTTTTAAAGTGACCTGTCCTACCTGTGAACCATGCCCACACCACAAATTGCACCCTGGCAGATAGATCTGCTTTATATGGAGGTGGTTGCGGTGTGTCCTTAAAATCTCCTTTAGCCCAGAAAATAAATTCTGCGGGTGTCTGCTGCATTTCTACCACCACAGACACAAGCTCTTTTGCAAACCAAACATGCTTGCTGCCATTCCTTCACATCTGTAACATTTAACTTTAATGCCTCTGCCCCTGAGGAGCTGCAGAGTAGCATTTCAATTCGCCATCCATGGATTTGTCCTAAAGAATTAAAGACATGTCAACTTATCAGTCTGTGACCTTTTCTATTAACATTGTCTTCAGGTTGACTTGGCAGCACACAAGGAAAATAAATCTTGTTACCCGAAGCTGGTCTGGCTTGCCAGGATAGTGCAGCTGTGGCTCAAATCTGTTAAATTTTTAAATTGCAAACATTGCTATGACTACATAAAATTTATTAGATAGAACAATCCCTGGGAAGGGGTGGGGAGGAAAGCAGTGGAATAGAAACCATTAAAATAGTTATGAAGGAGGGGGTTTTTGCAAAGCCTGGAAAGTTGCATTGTTTAGCGTATTTACAGCCTGGCCTGACACCCCAGAGATAATGCAAACGCAGTCGCCATGTAAATTATATGACATTTTCATGTTCCAATCTTTGGGTGACCTACACAGACACACTTCCGAGTAAGCTGCATGGGCCTTCTTTATCACCTGCTCTCAGACTTTTTCAACCCCTTTTTCTGTTGTGTTGTTTTAATGATAAAGGGATGGGGGGGAGTATGGAGACCTCAGAAAGTGATACCATGGATAAGTCTTCTGACATAAACCTGTCCTGGCACTATGGCGCCTGCATTTCCCACTGCTTCGATATTCTGTGGCATCTTATCATGGAGCAATGTATGAACTGCCTTCTCCAGGATGCTGTCTGCTATCATATATGGACATTTAGGGCTCAGAACAGGTGGTTAAACATCTAATGGTTTCTGAGATACACAAGGGTGTTTGAGACACCCAGAGCAGATTTGCAGATTTGACAAAAGACCTACACGTCTGGGGCTCCTCAGCTGGTGAGGAGGCAAAGGTGAGCTAAGCTATCTCAAAGGACTTGATATTTAGACAAATTAATTGAGCCCCAATAGTGGAATTCAGCTGCCGATTAAGACACCTTAATTAGTGCCTGGATTCAATTAGGTTCTAAACTCCCTTTGGAGTCAATGGAGACCAAGTTAATGCGTGCAGTAGAACCTAGGGAAGAAGATGCAACCTACCTTAAAGTGGGGACCTATTTTTGGCCATAGGTCTAGTGGAAGCAGGAATTATACTTCACAGGTCTCCTCTGACTGTGATGGTAGCTTAGACACCCAACATACATTTAGACAGCTGCATGAGGACACATAAATGCTTTTTTTAAACTTGATCAAACTCCCACACTTAAAAATTCCAGGCAGTCACAATAAAAAAAGGAGAAGGAAAGGCTGTTTCCTGTGTATGTTAGCTTAGTGGAGACAATACGATTCCATTTTTTTCTCCTACCTTCTAGCTGTAATATTGGCCAGGTTTTCTCCTTTTAATACTTTTTTCTCATTTGGGCTCTTCCAGTATGCTTGTACAAGTGTCTGATCTCATCTGTTGTACTTAAGCCCTGTTATAATTGTAAAATATCATAATTAATGCATTAGACAGATACTGAATTTTAAAAAATTAAAATTTAAATTACTCTAAAGCAGAAATAACAGAGCAGTTGATCCATGCTGGTAACTATTTCAGAGCAAGCCTGTTTTGAGGCCATAAAATAAGGCAGTCTAATTCCAGAATAGTTATCTTCACAAAAACATTTGTACTGTGATAAGTAAACCCACCTGAAAATATTTTCTTTTTATATATTTTCAACCTCAGGAAAAAAATATTTTTGATTAAAAAATGTATTTTTATCAAGACAAAAGAAATAAAGTGGTCTAGGAATTCTTTTGATGTCTTAGTTGTCCTCACTCTTTTCTACGGTCCAGAAACAGATGTTGGATTATATCTTCCATGATGCACAATATTGTCCCTTTCTTTGCAAAGGGAGATAACGTCTGTTAAGTAACTGGTATAGTGATGCATGACGCCAGAGCCTGTACAAGAAAATGGGAAGACAACACATCTGACAGCAGCACACCATCTGCATCTTCTGCGGTTCCTGAAAGTATTTTCCTTCAAAATACTCCTCTCTTGTTGCAGTTATTTTGCAATTCTTTGTTGATTATAATGTTTTTGAAATTGGAACTATTGCTTAGTTTGTTGAAACAAGTTGGAAACTTCATTTCTCTTCTGTTCCTTTAGGAGACAACATAGCTTCTACTGCAATTAGGCAAATTAGTAGAGAAAAGTTCTATTAAACAAAACATCAATAGGTAAAATCCCCAAGGTCAGGAACTGCCTGCAGAGCAGATTTCTGAAAAGATACACAGGTTGTCTTGTTCTTGTCCTCCTTTCCTGAATGTCTTTCCCTGGCTACTGTCAAACACAGGATTATAGGCTAGATTTTTAAGGTAGGTGTTTCTGGTCTGATTCAAAATGCCCGTTACAAGACAAAAATGAACAAAATTTCACAATGAATCAGTAATCCTCTTTTCCTAAAAGTATTTTGAGCTTTCCTTGAAGGTGTCTTAGACAAGTACTGAGCAGCACTGGCCAAATAACGTCTTGTCATGGGAAAAATTCCTAAATGACAACAGAACATAAACCTGTCTTCAGAAAAGTCAGTTGGTCCTTGGTGTTCCCATGCATTTAGCTACCTTGTATTGGTCTCAAAACAAATCATTTGCATCATTAAGCCTAAGGATATAGGTCTTAGGACCTTTGTACTGTAAGCCTCAAAATCAAGTCATAGTGAATTACAGGAACATTTAACACCTTTCGTCAAATTGCAGCTGATGAAATTCAGATCTCTTAATAGTGCTCTCAATACCATGAAATTCCTGAAATCAAATGCTGAGTAAAACATCTTGGCTTCAGGTTGAATTTTTTCAACCTTATTGTCGTGGTTTAGCCCCACTCGGCAACTAAGCA